>JAVTVY010032750.1:0-150260 GCA_036873755.1 Hanleya hanleyi
CAGATGACGCGACTTGCATTCAAAAACACGCCATTCTGACTCTACCCCACACAAGCTTCACTTTGACACCCTCCACGACCCATTCGGACCCATAGCGGTCCATCTCTACCCCAAACACCTTCATGTACTGCCCCCAAAATGGCCACTTTACTTAATACAACCAACTGCGCATGCGCAGATTGACGCGACTTGCATTCAAAAACACACCATTCTGACTCTACCCCACACAAGCTTCACTTTGACACCTCACACGACCCATTCGAACCGTGATTAGCCCATCTCTAACCCAAACACACCCCTACATAGCACCCAAAATGCCTGTTTTCTATACTACGGCCAGACTGCGCATGCGCAGACTATTGAACACGGACGAACCATTAGCCCAGTCGGATGCTGCTGCACGAGAGCTTCAAAATAAGACCTCACTCGACCCCATTGGACCACCAGGGACTCACCTAGACTCCAACATGTCCACCCCGTATGGCCCTATACACCCATAGCCATGCAGTATAGGCCTATGGGCCTACCCAGGCCTTGGTGACTTTTTTCAAAAATTTCACCAATTCGCTCCGCAACCCTACCCATCGTGCTCTAAATGTCGAGACGTGAAAAACGAGACCCCACAACCCTACCGCAAATGTGGAGAAGTGGGTTTCCCAGGGGGACAAACATCGGTCCTATACCCCAGTATGGGAATATACAGGGTGTTCCAGAAGTCTTGGTCACATTTCAAATCCTCGTATCTGCTGAGCCATGAATGGTAGTAAGATGAAACTGGTACCATTTGAAAATGAAAGTCATTAAGTTTTGTGTAATGCTAATGATGTTGCCATATGCATTTGTATATCCTCAATAGTTTTCAATATATTCAATGTCAAAATGTGACCAAGACTTCTGGAACACCCTGTATATTTATATATGGGGCTATATCGTACTTTTTCAAAAATTTCACCGATTCGCACGGGGACACTTCCTATCGTGTTCTACATGACGAGACGAGTAAAACGAGACCCCACAACCCTACCGCAAATGTACAGAAGTACGTTTCCCAGGGGGGACAAACATCGGTCCTATACCCTAGTATGGGACTATATGAGGCTCGGTGACTTTTTTCAAAAAATTCACCGTTTCGCTCCGGGACACTTCTTATCATGTTTGTTTTGACGAGACTAAGAAAACGAGACCCCACAACCTATACCGCAAATGTGGAGAAGTAGGTTTCCCAGGATGGTCCTATACCTCCCATACCCCATATAGGCATTTTCCCGTAATTTCGAATAAAGTCCGTATTCCGTATTTTTTCAGGAAAATTTTTACATACACCCACCCTGGAACTAGGGGGAGATAACTCTATTGACAGGCGAGCCCCGTTAAGCCCGGCGACCTATACACCACCCATACCCCATATAGGCATTTTCCCAGGTTTTTCGATAAAGTCCGTTTTCCGGTTTTTTTTTCAGGAATTTTTTTTTACATGCACCCACCCCATTGCCTGAATGCCTCTTCACCTAGGCTTCACTTTGATACCTCACTCGACCCCATTGGACCATTAGGGGCTCCCCTAGCTCCAACACGTCTATTTCCATACCCTTGGGCCACCGCGCATGCGCAGAATGACCCTAATTTAACCCCACACCCAGCCCATCAGATGCCCCTTCACGAATGCTTCACATCGGTACCTCACTCGACCCCATTGGTCCATTAGGGACTTCCCTAGATGCCAAAACGTCTATTTTCATACCCTTGGGCCACCGTGCATGCGCAGAATGACCCTAACTCAACCCCACACCCAGTCCATTAGATGCCCCTTCATGAATGCTTCACTTTGATACCTCACTCGACCCCATCGGTCCACTAGGGGCTCCCCTAGCTCCAAAAAGGCTATTTTCATACCCTTCGGCCACCGCGCATGCGCAGAATGCCGATATTTCAACCCCACACCCAGTCCATCAGATGCCCCTTCACATAAGCTTCACTTTGATACCTTACTCGACCCCATTGGTCCATTAGGGGCTCCCCTAGCTCCAACACGTCTATTTCCATACCCTTGGGCCACCGCGCATGCGCAGAATGACCCTAATTTAACCCCACACCCAGCCCATCAGATGCCCCTTCACGAATGCTTCACATCGATACCTCACTCGACCCCATTGGTCCATTAGGGGCTTCCCTAGATGCCAAAACGTCTATTTCATACCCTTGGGCCACCGCGCATGCGCAGAATGACCATAATTCAACCCCACACCCAGTCCATTAGATGCCCCTTCATGAATGCTTCACATTGATACCTCACTCGACCCCATCGGTCCACTAGGGGCTCCCCTAGTTCCAAAAAGGCTATTTTCATACCCTTCGGCCACCGCGCATGCGCAGAAGGCCGATATGTCAACCCCACACCCAGTCCATTAGATGCTCCTTCATGAATGCTTCACATTGATACCTCACTCGACTCCATCGGTCCACTAGGGGCTCCCCTAGCTCCAAA
This sequence comes from Hanleya hanleyi, assembly GCA_036873755.1. NCBI lineage: Eukaryota > Metazoa > Mollusca > Polyplacophora > Lepidopleurida > Hanleyidae > Hanleya > Hanleya hanleyi. Next base: position 2,486 of record JAVTVY010032750.1, read on the forward strand.
AAGGCTATTTTCATACCCTTCGGCCACCGCGCATGCGCAGAATGCCGATATTTCAACCCCACACCCAGTCCATCAGATGCCCCTTCACATAAGCTTCACTTTGATACCTTTCTCGACCCCATTGGTCCATTAGGGGCTCCCCTAGCTCCAACACGTCTATTTCCATACCCTTGGGCCACCGCGCATGCGCAGAATGACCCTAATTTAACCCCACACCCAGCCCATCAGATGCCCCTTCACGAATGCTTCACATCGATACCTCACTCGACCCCATTGGTCCATTAGGGGCTTCCCTAGATGCCAAAACGTCTATTTTCATACCCTTGGCCACCGCGCATGCGCAGAATGCCGATAGTTCAACCCCGCGCCCAGCCCATCAGATGCCCCTTCACATATGCTTCACTTTGATACCTCACTCGACCCCATCGGTCCACTAGGGGCTCCCCTAGTTCCAAAAAGGCTATTTTCATACCCTTCGGCCACCGCGCATGCGCAGAAGGCCGATATGTCAACCCCACACCCAGCCCATTAGATGCCCCTCCACATAAGCTTCACTTATCTTAATATAGATATAGATGAAGCAGTGGGGAGTAATTTTCATCTTCTGCTACAGGCACATTTCAAAGCATGTTTTCATGATTCACTTCAAGATGATAAAATTCCTGGTGAACAAAATAAGATGAGAACATACAGACTGTTTAAGACTACGATTGAACTCGAACCATATCTGTTATATAATAAACCAAACCACCAGCAATTTTTCTCAAAATTGCGGTTAAGTAACCACAAGTTAAAAATAGAAGTGGGTAGGCACACCAAGCCTAAGACCCCAATTCATCAACGTTTGTGTGAGGTGTGTATGGTAGTAGAAGATGAGAAACATTTTGTTTTATCATGTAACAGATTTCATTCAGATAGGATCTCTCTATTTCAAAAAATATCTGCTCGCTTTAATGATTTCAACACTATGAATGATACTAACAAGTTTGCCATGATTATGTCTTGTGCTGCCTTATCCAAGGTAGTTGTACCTACTCTTTATGAATGGTATAATCAACGCTAATTTATGCATTGTACTACATACAGGGCCGTCTTGGTGAATTATCATATTATTTGCACACGTTCTTGCTATATTTGCATCATAATATTTCGCATTAGTACTATTCCATCTACAATATATCCACGCAGTCTGGGTGAATGTTTGACTGCTTATCTTCACCCACTCAGGGTGTCAAATGTACATACTATTGTTACCCTGGTTAATTGTTCGATTTAATTTGTACTCTGCCTCTTATGGTGTTTGTGCAATAAATACTTGAACTTGAACTTGAACTTGAACTTTGATGCCTCACTCGACCCCATCGGACCATTTTATCTAGGGACTACTTTTTCTCCGCGGAAGCTTTTTCCCGAGACCGAATCACCGCCAAAACCGCGGCCAAACCGCATCACCGCGGATGAATACATCCTGAATACATCTCCTGCAGCAATTGGAACTCTCCTGGATTGGAGGTAGCTTTTGGTCATCCTGCCGGAACTATATTGCATTTGACCTCTGTGACCCTCCCGTGACCTCCCTAATATGCAAATTTCTGAGGTCAATAATAACTTAAAGACTCTTTGTATACTACTGCCGCGGATCAGTAGCTTCAGTTTAGACTGGTTTACTGGATATTCATATAAGCCTGGATTTTCCTGGTGGCTATTTATACCTGTAAAGCCAGAAGATTGAGTCGTTCAATAACATTTCTTATTCGTCCCGTAGTTTATGTCAAAAAGTCCGCGGGAGGTGATCAGGTCTAATCTAAAATTATATTCCGGTCGTCCCACATCATGTATACATACATTGTAAATATGTTGATATTGATCTGATCATTAAATCTGTACCACTGACCAAGCAGTATTCTTTTACCCAAGTATAGTGTCGCCTTGTGCAGATCACCTGGTGTCTCGAAATTCACAATGGTGCCACGGGATCGCCTCAAATAACACTTAATCTTTATCTAGAATATGATTTTATTTAAGAGATTCTATTTTTTTTTTAAACTTAACGGTTTGAACTTCGATTATGAGTACGGAAACCTACAACTGTATGTTCTGCACTGATAAATATCGTCTGTCAGCAATATATAGTTGGGCGGATGTCCCGGAGTTGTATACAATTGGTACCAGAGAAAGGAAAATTAAATTCTATCGAGTTCATGATTCAGTCGTACAGCCATATCTTCAAGAGATAAGTATTTGAACGCCAAGTTTGAGGACACTCGTATAGATCGACCTACTTTACTTAACAATATCTCCAACACCAATAAACATTCTTACATACCACGCACCACAATATGTTGAATGTGTGCGGATATGGCAAAATCATACCGGGGAAAACTCATCTCCACCGTCAAACTAAACCCCCCCACCCCCACCACCTTCCCGATCATGTGTTCATTGTTAAATAGCGCTCAAGCCATATTTTTACGTTCTTAGACTGTTTAACCCTACCAGGCCTCGGGGAGTCTGAGAGTGGGGAGGCATTATGGACCCCTCTACCAAATTTTCTTCCCTATGTCCAGGACGGCAAAGAATTGAGAGCTGACACTCGGTGACTTTGTAGTTCATCATATTGAAATCATTTTGAGTCCACTTGCATAACTCCCCGAGCAGAGAATCATGGCGGCCATGTGGCGTACCAGAAAAATGCTGCTTTCGTCATTTTTCTCAAAATTCCTGCTTTTCTGTGAGGAAAAGTAGGCAAAAACTATTTTATTTCACATCAGATTATTATTTACTAATTTATCGAGCAGTTTTTGTGAAGAAAACACATAAATGAAAAAAATCGAAAAATCGACCGAAGAATGCCTATTTTGAAAATGGCTTCACTGTGACGTCATCAAAGCGACCATCTCGTATTTGTTTATATTTTCTGATAGAGCTTTATGCAAGTAAGTTTCAGCTCCCTGGTTCAAGGGGTATTGGGGGGAATGGCACCCCACCAGACCCTCTGGACAGGTCCCAATATGCCTATAGGCCAGATAGAGTTAAACCTCCATAAATGGAGAGCTACGACATAATGCATACGGAAACCCATATTCTGCTTACTCCGGTCACAGAATTGACAAGAGAACGATTTTCGGCTTTTAAACAGCAATAACTCACGATGGAATTTCCGAATAAACGAGTACAAACTCTTTTCAGAATTGCAAGGCCTTTTAAAACTATTTTCGACCCGTGATCAGTTGTGTTTACCTTTAATTGACTTGACAGTAGAACGCCACGAATAGGGACAAACAAATCGACCTGTTTATTTTCTACAGCCGGTTGTAGATGTATACCGGCGTTGTATTGAGGCAAGCTGACTGTGTAACTGTCATTGATCGGGAGGTGATAATGGCATTTGAGTGGACTCCGGAGTAGAGAACATGACAACACAATTTATCTTTGGTCACGATTTCATCTCCGCATGTTAACCGAAATATCAAATTGAAAAATGACGCATGTAGAAAACAAATGTTTCAGTTTCGATCTGAAGGTCCTGGTTTAGTTACAGAGATTAGAAGATCAAAGCACGTTGTAACTTTTTTTTTGTCAATTAATGATTTCTGTCATTATTGTATGGGCCAACGACAAAAACAAACCTTGCGCCATAGTCAGACCTTGTGCCTTATTCTTTCTCGGTTTAATATAGATGCACCCTTTAAGAAAAACAACTACATTCACAACAAAAAAACACGTTTTGGTGTTAGTTATCAGAATAAAATGCATTATGCCCCCACTCCCCTACCGAACTTTTTCCTCTATCTAGCAACGACAAAAAAATTAGAGCTGACACTCCGAGACTGTGTAGCTCTTCGAATTGGGTTCAGTTTGTGCGTTAGTCGCTATATAGCTGAAATATTGCTGAATGCGACGTTAAACCCTAATTCTCTCTCTCTCTCAGTTTGTGCGAATTTGCATACCCCCCCCCCCAGGAGCATGAGTAAATTCAAAATGGCTGCAATGTAGGGTATCAGAAAAGTGAGGTTTTTGTATTTTTCTTCAAAATTCCTGCTTTTCTAAACAAACTATTTTATTTCACATCAGATTATTATTTCTCATGCAGCTTTTGCGAAGTGAGCGCACAATCAAAACGAATATCTTGGAAAATTTGTTCTGTTAAAGTTTGACACTATAGGGTATAGAGTGATAAGTTTTCAGCCAGTTTTCTGGCTCAATGGGGTAATAAAACGAGCCCCGCGCCAGCCCCCCCCCCCCGCCCCACCCCCCTCCCGGGCCAGGTAGGATTAAGGAATATACTGTCCATTATAATTATTTGCGCGCTATTTTTCAATTTGCGTTGCATGCCTGCTCGAATTTGTACATTTTCAACACTTATTCTAAGCTTGACTACTCTCATCAGTCACAAAGGGATGACAACTGTCCTTTCAATTTTATTCATCCTCTTGGAATTCGTGCTTACTGTCGAACGTAAAATATCTTCTTCTTTTTTTTTATTATCTTATTTTATGCATATTTGGAACTGATGCGAACTGCCGTGTGAGAGAAGGTCTTCCGGGTATTGACACGGAAGTTTCTTTGTGAAGCACGGTTGAGTGTGATTTCGTTGTGGTTTGTCAATACCACACAGTTAATGTGTTGTTGATACCCCGATACAACAACTGAGTAGTCATCGTACCCAGTCAATGTGTTTGTTGATATTCTCATTCGTTTATACGGAACCGTAGAGGGGACATGCACTATCTTTTCTTTGCGGAAAATTTTCTCGTGGGACGAGATAATTATGTCGTGGGACAAGATAATTATGTCGTAGAGCGAGATAATTATGTCGTGGGACGAGATAATTATGACGTGGGCCAAGATAATTATGTCGTGGAAAGAGATTATTATCTCGTGAAACGAGATAATTATGTCTTGGGACGAGATAATTTTCTGCGAAAAAAAGAAAAGATTTTGCATGTCCCTTCTACGGTTACGTACGGTTACGGATCACAAGAAAATGTGTGCCAATGTTTGTCTCGGTCTGACCCCTCGCCAGACTATGGTGTTCTATTTGTGCCAATTTGATCTCGCGCGTCGACTTGCAAAAGTCGACGCGCGACGCGCGACGCGAAAAGTCGACGTCGCGTTTTGAAACGCGACGTCGCCCTCTCCGTCGCGCGTCGCCTTTTGCAATGTTAAAGAGATAGGCCAAAACTTATGGTGTCATATTTGGGCCAATTGCCCTATCTCCTAACATTGTAAAAGTCGACGCGCGACGCGCGACGGAGAGGTCGCCTTTCAAAACGTGACGTCGACTTTTTCCGTCGCGCGTCGCCCTTTTAAAAAGTCGACGCGCGACGCGCGACGGACATTCGCGTCGCGCGTCGTCCTTTCAAAAAGTCGACGCGCGACGCGCGACGGACATTCGCGTCGCGCGTCGCCCTTTTAAAAAGTCGACGCGCGACGCGCGACGGACATTCGCGTCGCGCGTCGCCCTTTTGGTTTACAAAAGTGCGCATGTCTGGGGAGCATGTATTCCATATTGTTCACGAGACACAATAAATTATCAATCAAATTATCAATTGAAGTTTGCCACTATACGTTGTACAAACGTATTATATAAAATTCACAATCTTTGTTAACTTTCTTCTTTTATGTAAAGGTGTATGTGTGTTTGTACTGTGATGTGTTGTATTATGGTAAGTAGTAGTGTCTCCGCATTTAACCTCAACTTTTGCCGGGGGAGATAACTCTTGGTGGCGACAGGTGGCGTTGCTCAGGTCACGGGGAGGTCAAGTGCACTATAGTTCCGCCAGGGGGCGCCACCAGCTCAAGACACCAAAAACTACCTCCAGCACAGAAGAGTTCCAATCTAGGGGGGAGGTAACTCTGGGTCACTATAGTTCCGGCAAAGGGCCCTGGGCATGTATTCTTTCGCGGTGATGCGGTCTGGCGGTAATGCGGTCGCGAAAGAAAGCTTCCGCGGAGAAAAAGTAGTCCCCAGACTTCAAATACGCTGCATGGTCCGATTGGGTCGAGTGAGGTATCAAAGTGAAGCATTCGTGAAGGGGCATCCACTCATGGGTGGGTGCATGTAAAATTAGGATTTTTCCCGAAAATATAAAAAGCGGAACACGGACTTTACCCCTATAATAGGGGAAAACACCTATCAACCCTAGCCAAAAGGGCTAATATCGGTCCCCAGGCTTATTGGGACCTGCCTATCAAGTCAATGGGGAGGGTGCATGTAAAATTAGGATTTTTCCCCGAAAATATAAAAAGCGGAACACGGACTTTACCCCTAAAATAGGGGAAAACACCTATCAACCCTAGCCAAAAGGGCTAATATCGGTCCCCGGACTTATTGGGACCTGCCTATCAAGTCAATGGGGTGGGTGCATGTAAAATTAGGATTTTTTCCCGAAACTATAAAAAGCGGAATACGGACTTTACCCCTAAAATAGGGGAAAACACCTATCAACTCTAGCCAAAAGGGCTAATATCGGTCCCGGGCTTATCGGGGCCTGCCTATCCAGTCAATGGGGTGGGGGCATGTAAAATTAGGATTGTTTTCCGAAAATATAAAAAGCGGAACTCGGACTTTACCCCTACAATAGGGTCTGTATTATACAATATACGGGGAAATGCCTGTATGGGGTATGGGGTATGGGGATGGTCATTTTTTTTTTCGTGGGCTTTACTATGGGTTGTCGGGTCTCGTTTTTCTCGTCTCGCTGAGAAAAACACAATGGGAGGGGTCCCGGAGCGAATCCGTGAAATTTTTGGGAAAAGTCACCGGTATATAGCCCCATATTGGCTATATGGAGGGGAGAGGGGGTCAAAAAAAATTGTGGGTGTTACTATGGCTTGAGGGGTCTCGTTTTTCTCGTCTCGCCAAGAAAATCACAATGGGCAGGGTGCCGGAGCGAATCGGTGACATTTTTGGGAAAAGTCACCGGTATATAGCCCCATATAGTGCCATACTGGCTATATGGGGGGAGGGGTGGTCAATTTTTTTTTGTGGGCTTTACTATGGGTTGTGGGGTCTCGTTTTTCTCGTCTCGCCGAGGAAAACACAATGGAAGGGGTCCCGGAGCGAATCGGCGAAATTTTTGGGAAAAGTCACCGAGGTCTGTATATAGGCTCATACTGGCTATATGGGGGGAGGGGTGGTCAATTTTTTTTGTGGGCTTTACTATGGCTTGTGGGGTCTCGTTTTTCTCGTCTCGCCAAGAAAATGACAATGGGAAGGGTCCCGGAGCGAATCGGTGAAATTTTTGGGAAAAGTACCGGGTAGGCCTGTATATAGGCCTATAGGCTGGCTATATGGGGTATAGGTTCAACCTGGGAAATTCACACACGTTCATTGTGATATGGGTTGCTTGGATTTGTTTTTCACGTCTCGTCATTTAGAACACGATGGGAAGGGTCTCGGAGCGCAACGGTGAAATTTTTTGAAAAGTACCATATAGCCCATATAGTCCCATACTGGCTATATGAGGGTAAAGGTCCAATCTGGGAAATTCACACACGTTCATTGTGATATGGGTTGTTTGGTCTTGTTTTTCAGGTCTCGTCATTTAAAACACAATGGGAAGGGTTCTGGAGCGAAACGGTCAAATTTTTGGAAAAGTACCGGGTAGGTCTGTATATAGGCTCATATAGCTCCATACTATATATATATGGGGGTATAGGTTCAACCTGGGAAATTCACATACGTTCATTGTGAAATGGGTTGTTTGGATTTGTTTTTCACGTCTCGTCATTTAGAACACGATGGGAAGGGTTTCGAAACGAAACGGTGAAATTTTTGGAAAAAGTTCACCGAGGCCTGGGTAGGTCTATATAGGCCTATACTGGCTATGATTGTATAGGCCCATACGGGGTGGACATTTTGGGGTCTAGGTGAGCCCCTAATGATCCTATGGTGTCGTATGAGGTTTTATTTTGAAGCTCTCGTGGAGGAGCATCCGACTGCACTAATGGTTCGTCCGTGTTCAATAGTCTGCGCATGCGCAGTCTGGCCGTAGGTTAGAAAGCAGGCATTTTGGGGGTATGTGGGGGTGTGTTTGGGGTAGAGATGGACCGCTATGGGTCCGAATGGGTCGTGGGAGGTATCAAAGTGAAGCTTGAATGGGGTAGAGTCAGAATGGCGTGTTTTAAGTGCAAGCCGCGTCAATCTGCGCATGCGCAGTTGGTTGTAGTAACTAAAGTGGTCATTTTGGGGGGGTGAGTGGAGGTGAGTTTGGGGTAGAGATGGACCATCCTCGGTCCGAATGCGTCCTGCGAGGTGTCCTTTTGTAGCTCTCGGGATGTAGACCCCGATTTGGGGGCTGTTCACATCATCTGTGACGTCATCGATGGCGTCATCAGTACGAGTAGTAGGGTAAGTGTGCATTTTGGGGCAGTGAAGGAAGGTATTTGGGGTAGAGATGGACCCTCCTCGGTCCGAATGCGTCGTGTGGGGTGTCATCTTGTAGTTCTCGGGGTGCAGACTCCGATTTGAGGGATATCCACAGCATCTGTGACGTCATTGGTGACGTCATCAGTAGGAGTAGTAGCGAAAGTGAGCATTTTGGGGCAGTGAATGATGGTATTTGGTGGAGAGATGGACCATCCTTGGTCCGAATGCGTCGTGGGAGGTGTCATGTTGTAGCTCTCGGGGTATAGACCCCGATTTGAGGGATATCCACAGCATCTGAGACGTCATTGGTGACGTCGTCAGTAGGAGCGAAAGTGGGCATTTTTTAGCAGTGAAGGATGTTATTTGGTGTAGAGATGGACCATCCGCGGTGCGAATGCGTCGTGTGAAGTGTCATCTTGTAGCAACGCCCGCCAACGCCATTCTTAATGCTTCAACGCCCTAGTCGAATTGTCACTAATTCTTCGAAATGCAGTGACGCCCTTCGTTACGCCTTGACACTCTAACATAACGCCATGATATAGACCAGAGAGAGAACAACAACAACAACAAGGATGAGACATGAGAGAACAACAACAACAAGAAGTTTTTTCATATAGTTTATTCTCCCCAATGTTACATCATACCCACGCTTGGGGAGCCGCGTTGGGTATATTTACAATTCAAGAAGACTCTTGTCCAATCAGAGGCCACCATTTGCATCTGTCATATTCATTCCTGTCCGTTAGATGTATTCTTGTCCAATCAGAAGTCTCCATTTCAGAAAGTTCCATCTTCGGTCATGTTCGCTTTGAACCGTTTATTCTAATCATCGTCGGGCAGCCCAGGATACCGTTGAGGCAACATATCCTCAGATAGTTGTTTGTGCATTCTGAGTATCTATCAGTGCATGGGTGAATACATTCACCCGATGGGAAGATTCCGTAATTTGGTCACGAAGAACGTAACATTCGTCACCCTCTCCACTGTCCACTTGGTGTTGGGGCGCTGCTCATAGGCCCATCCCAAGGGATCCACGGTGTCCAGTTTCTCCAGCATCGTCTCTAGCGACGCCCGGTTAATGATGGTAAACGGTTGGTCAAATACCCGGATGTTACTGCTCGGGTAAAAATATCGGACTTGATCTGTCTCCTTATGCTGCAGTACATAACCAAACGCCAGATTTGATTTGAAGGACGTAGCTTGGTCATTGAAGATGGCTTCCACGTAGTTGCGTAGACGGGTGATGTCAGCCAGTCGGAAATTGTAGATATCTTGAATATGGCGATGACGGTGGAAACAGTGCCGTATCATGGGCCAATGGTGCTGATAGATGTCACTCACTGGATGGGCGTCCTGTAAGAGATCGCTGGGAACATCCACCGCATCTTCCAGAAAATGTTCGTTGTTGTCAGGCGTGTGACTGGGAACAGGAATGCTAGGGACCGGCTGGATATCTAGGCTCTTCTGAACTGTGGGTATAGACGGGCTCTCCGTGATCGCATCACCAGTGGCATTCGTCTCTACGGGCTCATCTTCACTAGGTCCGACCCTCCTGGGTGCCTCTTTAGTGGGAAGTTCTCGCTCATACCGTGGTGACGGACCATGAATCAAACGTTGGTGCTGTCTTAACTGACTGGGTCGTTTGAAGAGTTGACCACATTCATTACATTGTTCCTTCGCGCCCTCTTGGAGTGAGCGTTCGTGGCGCAGTAAAGCATCTTCCCGATTAAATGACCGTGCGCTGGTTATACAAGTATATAGTGTACCGTTGTGGATGGAGGACTCGTGTCGTCTCAAATCTTCTGGGCGAGTAAACAGCTTCTGGCAAGTTCTGCAAGAGAACATATCGGCTGTGGATCTGGAAATGATGAATGCCGTAAAAATTGCCACTTTTATACGTTTTTCCGTGACATTCGTGTCTTTTCGGCAACCTCCGTGTCTCTTCGGTCACGTCCGTGTCTTTTCGGTGACGTCCGTGACTCTTCGGGCACCTCCGTGTCTCTTCGGCAACCACAGTGACATCTTCGGTGACCTCCGTGTCTCTTTGGTGACCTCCGTGACATCTTCGGTAACCTCCGTGTCTCTCCGGGCACCTCCGTGACATCTTCGGTCACCTCCGTGTCTCTTCGGTCACCTCCGTAACTACCCGGCTGTTCCCGTGTAAATCCGGATGGATTTCCGTGTCTCTTCGGTGACCTCCGTGACATATTCGGTCACCTCCGTGTCTCTTCGGTGACCTCCGTGACATCTTCGGTCACCTCCGTGTCTCTTCGGGCACCTCCGTAACTACCCGGCGGTTCCCGTGTAAACCCCGATGTACCCGTATGGAACACACAGCTAAAGGACCCGGATAGAAGTACCCGGATGTAGGCGCGGACGTCATTGACAAGAGCCCGGATGTACAAGAACCCGAATGTACCCGGCTGTAAAAGTTCCCGGATGTAAAAGTGGCCGGATGTTTACGAATGTTCCACCATTCCGGACTTCTATCAGGTCCATGTCCAGAAGCTCCTGCATGTGAATAGCCATATTGTGTGTGTATGCATGTGTGTATCCGTCTGTGTGTGTGTGTGTGTGTTGGTGTGTGTGTGTGTGTGTGTATGCGTGCGTGTACGCGTGGGTGTGTATGTGTGTGTGTGCAGCGTGTATGTGCGTGTATGCGCCTGTGTGTATGCGTGTGTGTATGTGCTTGCGAGAGTGTGTATGCGTGTGTGTATGCGTGCATGTGTGTATGTGTATGTTTGCGTGTGTGTACGCGTGTGCGTGTATGCGTCTGTGTATGTGTGCGTGTGCGTACATGTGCGTATGTGTGTATGCGTGCATGTGTGTATGCGTGATGTGGCGGTGATTACGAGCTTGGTAGGATTCTAGATTAACCTGGGAAGGATGGGCAGTTCCATTTGGACCAATCAGCGGTCGAGAAAAAGAACCAATCAGCGGTCGAACTATCAGCCAATCGATAAGCACCGGGTTTTTCCATGCCTCGGAGACTTGGGGTCCCCACGGTAGGCTTTCGGCGCGGTCTGCGCGTGCATCCGGGGATTTCACATCCGCGCGTCCATCCGGGTACTTCACGTTACGCGTGTGTATATACGTATGTATGCGTGTGTGTGCGTGTGTATGTGTGTGTGTGTGGCATACACACACACGCATACACATAGGCATACACACACACAGACGCATGCACAAATGCATACACATACACACACACGCATACACACACGCATCTGTGAGGTCACTTCCGCTTCCGTTCACGTGACCGGAACTGACCTTTGACCCCTGCGCGCGCTACCAATACCGGATGAAAATTGCGCGCAGGGGTCAAAGGTCAGTCACATACACGCACACGCGTATACACACGCAAGCCCACACACACGCGTACACACACGCAAACACACACGCACACGCACACACACACACACACTCCCACGCATCCCCCAACATGCCTGCTTTCTATACTACGACCAGACTGCGCATGCGCAGGCCCTTGAACACGGACGAACCCTGAGTCCAATCGGATGCTGCTTCACAAGAGCTTCAACATAAGACCTCATACGACTCCATCGGACCCATAGTGACCCATGTCGGCGCCAAAATGTCTATTTCCATACACTTTCTCTACTGCGCATGCGCAGAATTACGTCAGTTCCACGTCACACCCACCCCGTCGGATACTCCCTCACGACTGCTTTACATTGATACCTCACTCGACCCCATCAGACCATTAGGGGCCTACCTAAACCCCAACAGGTCTATTTCTATACTACGGCCAGACTGCGCATGCGCAGACTATTGACAACGAACGACACACTAGCCCAGGCGGATGTTCCCTCACGACAGCTTCAAAATAAGACCTCATACGACACCATAGGATCATTAGGGGCTCACCTAAACCCTAAAACGTCTATTTCCACACCCTTTTCCCAGAATTCCCTGTCTACGCATGCGCAGAATGTGGACAACGGCCGAGACCCTAGTCCAATCGGATGCCCCCTCACATAGGCTTCACATTGATACCTCACTCAACTCCATCGGCTCATTAGGGGCTCACCTACATCCCAAAACGTCTATTTTCATACCCTTTCTCTATTGCGCATGCGCAGAATTACGATATTCCGACCCCACATCCAGCCCATCGGATGCCCCCTCACATAGGCTTCACATTGATAGCTCATTCGACCCCATCGGTCCATTAGTGGCTCCCCTAGATCCCAAAACGTCTATTTCCATACCCTTGGTCTACCGCGCATGCGCAGAATGACGATATTTCAACCCCACACCCACCCCATCGGATGCCCCTTCACGAATGCTTCACATTGATACCTCATACGACCCAATCGGTACACTAGGGACCCCTCTCGCCCCCTTCGGGGATCTCCGTGTCTCCTCGGGCACCTCCGTGTCTCTTCGGTGATCTCCGTGACATCTTCGCAACACTGTAGCGAACGTGCAACAATGTTGCAATTCGGGGAGTCAGGTGTTCGGCACGTGACAACCCCAAGCAGACGACAGCGAAATTCTGGCGGGAAAAACCCCATCCGAAAAGACACGGAGGTGAACGACATTGTGGAAAAACCCCACAGACAGGTCAGTACATATCCTATCATGTTCACAGGTCACGCTCCATTCACCCAGACCGGAAGTGACGTCACACACACCGACGCGCGACGGAAAGGACTCGAGTTTTGATTCTTCAAAAAGGCGACGCACGACGCGCGAAGTCGACGTCGCGTTTTGAAAGGCGACATCGCCCTCTCCGTCGCGCGTCGACTTTCACAATGCTAAGAGATAGGCCAAAAGGCGACGTCGACTTTTGAAACACGACGTCGAGTTTTGGCCTATCTCTTTAACATTGTAAAAGTCGACGCGCGGCGCGCGACGGAAAGGGCGACGTCGCGTTTCAAAACACGACGTCGATTTTTCGCGTCGCGCGTCGTGCGTCGACTTTTGCAAGTCGACGCGCGAGATCAAATTGGCACAAATAGAACACCATACCAGACAGATGACGGACAAGAAGGAAGACCGCGCACCGCTCCCATAGGTCTGGCAAGATGCTATTCTTGTGATGAATGGTTGAAAGGATGCTTAAAGAAATTTCCTGGATATACAGGATGAAGTGTGACATATGTGACTTCCATCGTTTGCAATGACAATATTTGACCACCGCATGGAACTGACTAGTTTTTTCTTCCTGGCTGAAGCTGTTTGATGCACGGGGAAAACACTTGAACTGTAGCCAATAGTTTGTCGAAGCAAAGTAGAGGTTCGCTGAGTACAGATTTGGGATGTACATCTATCTTGTGATCCGATATAAAGTATAGCACACTTATACCCGGATTGTCCCAATATTGATAGAATTATCCTAAGTGAGCTTTAATAAACTTGTCCGATCCTTTCTGCTCCCAGAATTCAAGCAGCTGTTCTTTTGAAGCCAAAACCTTTTGTCTGTATTGATTTTAGCGTTAAAAGAATCGCTGTCATAGCTTGTGAACTCTCGCGACATGTGAAACATTCGCATGCCTCATCCACGGCGATGAGTCAATATTTTACTTGGCATTAAACTGACAAATACCATTAATTGAACAGGGTTCACGAACGAGACTCACAAATACATATATTGCATAATTCAGCTCGTATTAATACTATTTTGGAAGGTTTGAGGTTCCTTAACAAGTTGATACTTACATAAGGAGATATTATAGAGCTATTTGGCGGCTAGGCTCACAAGTATTTCTTAGATTTATATTGGAATTATCTTAGATTTGAGGGTCCAAATCAATGTCAGAGAAATCTTATTCTTCTGTTTGAAGTCTGCAGATAAAACCAGAACCCAATCAGACTTTGTGCAACAGTCTTTATCTTTAATAGGACCTAATGGCCCCGATATATATGTGCATGTTTATATAATGGATGTGATCTCAAACCCACATGAGCATGATTGTCACGACTTGTAGGACTTTTTCGTAGACAGTGTCCAAATCCAATTCTAAACATGCATAAAATTAAAAATAAAAACAAAAAATCGCAAAATGGTTTCCTGCAAGAGTGAAGCGGTGAACAGTCTTCATTGATGACAGGAAGACATCATCATGTTCTTTACAGTCTTCAATGATGACAGTAAGACATCATCATGTTCTTTACATCAAATCCTTATCACTTACCAATATTTTTTATCCAAATAAATTCCCAAGATAAATGTCGAAAGCCTATAACCGAAAAACAAACGAGCATTGGATGAGTTTTTTCTGCGAGGATGTGCGTTATCATAAAATGCCATCGTGGTGGAAACTAACACCAAATATACACCACCAATAATATTAACACAAAAGGTACATTGTAAATATGACCGATCAATCAATTCCAGGGAATATAAAATAGTGCATGGTTCGTCGTGTCATTTATAAATACGAGCAAAAATATATTGAATACAAGCGTCGCGTCTATGAGGCTCATTAAAAAATCGATCGTTTATCAACACCTGTTCGCCAAGAAAATGGCGCAGGGCAGGCGAATTTGGCTAATATTTTTATCATTTTTTTCATTCGGCACACGTTGCTTGAAAAAAACAGTGAAGAAGAAAGTATTTAAAAAAAATGTTATGGGCAGCAGGAAAATATGGGACATGCGGTGACGATAAACGAAAGATTCGTAATGTAATGAGTCCAATCGAAAGACCGTATAACAAGCTCCTAGCAGGTAGAAAATCACACAGGGCCTCGTTACCGTTGTTAACCAATCAACCTAATTAACCAATTAACAACGGTAACGAGCTCCTGTGAAAAATCACACGCTAGTTTCTTCAAGAGCAACGGTCAACAATTTGCTTTGATGTTGACAATGGTTTGCGATTTGGTTCAATAGGGAAGCATGACTCAGAAACTTCGGTCTATTGAACCATTCAGATCCAATGAACCAACACAATTGTTGAATCTGGGGCAGTTGTTCAGAAACTTTGAACCATACAGAGTCGTCGCACCAAAGCAATTTAGGTTCATTGAGGAGCAAATGTTAAATCTATATTAAGTTTCGTGCGTGTATAATTAAATGACTATATTTATCACAAATAGCCAAGATGGGACCAATTTCATGTGGACTTCCAATGAACTCCAATTTTTGGAGAGTGGTGTAGCCAGTGCTTCGGTCTTGGTGAATTTTATTTGTATTTCTTATTTCTATTTTTAGCTGGTCACGAGGCATTCTATATACGCAATATGCGTTGAAACAAGCTGACGGATAAACTGTTAATTCTGTTTGCAGAACAAATAAATAAATAAATTAATGATTTTTGTTTCTAATTATTTTTTGACGCATGAACAAACTTAGCATCATAAATTAGCTCTCTAATCTCTGGGGAGGCGCGTGCAATGGGAATTTCCCTGGTCGACACACGTCGCTAAATCATCTTTTTCATAAAAGGCATTTTTTGGACGATATTTTGGTGAGATGTTTCGGGTTTTTTTCAATTTAAATCATCTTGTGAATAACGATGTAAAATAAAATAGCTTTTCCCACTTTTCCTCCCAGAAAAGCAGGAATTTGGAAGAAGAAAAGCGAAAAATCACTTTTCTGGTACCCCACATGGTCGCCATTTTGAATTTATCTATGATTTTCTGCGCAGGGGGATTATGCAAAAAGGCTCGAAGTGACCACAGTATGATAAGTTACAGTCACGGAGTAGCAGCTCTCAAGTGTTTGTCGTTCCGGAGACTGAAATTTTGTAGGGGTGGGGGTGGGTGAGGAGAATGGGGGTGCCCCCTTCCCCGCCGCCTGGTAGAGTCATTATCAAACATTGGTTTCATACTTCGCACCAAGGGGTATAAACTTGACAAAACAAATCAACACGTACTTTACAGAAACATAGGAATGCAGAAACATAAAATGATAAACACAATATTGTGATGTCGTATCAAGTTTTTATGTCGTAATTTTAGACAGCAATATGGTACAACTACTACTGTCATCTGCTGACAAACATGGAATCATTTCTAATGTATCCTCGAATATATTTTGCTTTTCTTGACAAAAGCAAGCCGTATCGAAAATATATTGTGCATACAGTATAAGTAAATGCATGATTCCATGTGTACAATGTACGTGAAATCGTTGTCCCGCGCACCTTATATTTAGTTAACTTATTGCAAAGCATGGTTTAACAGAAATTATACATGGATTAGGAAATATAAAATGAAGTATATCGAGTCCATATAAACAACCACGCTCATATACCAACTTGCCTCACTTCATCCCTTATTGTCCTTGTTCCCCAAGAAGAGTAAGAAACATGATAACACAAGCTGGTATATGAGCGTAATGAACAACTTGTATCAGCATATACACAAAGATGCCGGAGGATGAAGTCTCAAATGTTCAACTGATCGTCAAATCTTGTACAGCTCATTCCGCAAACACGGAACAGAGATCAAAATTTCGGTAAACAAGCAATCTTTGATCAAAGACGCTTCTTCACTGCCAAACAAATACACGTGCCACTTTCTTGCCATAAAGCGAGGCCAACAAATGTGATCATTTCCTTATCGATTTTCAATGTTTTCATAGAACGGCACGTGGAATAGGAAACGGCAATTTGCGTAGCTATGCAAAAATAAAATCGTTATTCCATGAGCCATTCATTTCATCAAAAATAAACATCGAGGCGAATATCACATACCCTGATCAAATCGTAAAACTTTTCCAGAGAACGTTTTACGTCGAAGAGTGTTACACAATGAGAGATGAAGCTGTTAAACAGGCTAAATATCACAAGCAATATACAATATAGTGTTCCTATATAACAATGTATCGTTCTTATATAATATATGCAATAGGAGACCCACACCACGCTATACTCTCTACCCCTAACCTGACACTTGTCCCGGAAACCCTTGCCTCATTATATATATATATATATATTATATTATATAATATAGGCAATAGGAGACCCACACCACGCTATACTCTCTACCCCTAACCTGACACTTGTCCCGGAAACCCTTGCCTCATTATATATATATATATATATATATATATATATATACATTATATAATATAGGCAATAGGAGACCCACACCACGCTATACTCTCTACCCCTAACCTGACACTTGTCCCGGAAACCCTTGCCTCATTATATATATATATATATACTATATTATATAATATAGGCAATAGGAGACCCACACCACGCTATACTCTCTACCCCTAACCTGACACTTGTCCCGGAAACCCCTGTCTCATTATATATATATACATTGCTATTGAAAAGTCCATAAAATGGACGAAACCGGTTTAGCAGAGCAATATTCAGTTTAGCTCTAACTCGACATTTTGTGTAGTTTTATTTCTTATATACTACGATATATACATAGGAGACCCTATACAATGGAACATTCTCTGTCTCTTTGTCTTCTAAGAGTCTTGTTCCAGGACCCTGTATAAAGAACACGTACGCTTCAGATATCATATGTAATATCAATAGTTCAATATTCAAACAACCAAAGACGTTATGCCGAAATAAAAAAAATATATATGCGTCTGGTTGTAAATAAACGTGAGTTGATTCTGTGATGGAGTGGCACTTTTGTGAAGATTTAAAAATCTCGGCGACGTTCTTAAACGTGAACTCAGTATATAGATTGCTAATTGGTGAAACAATTTGCGAGACGTTTTTGTCGTACATTGCAATGGCTCAGTTGTACACTATTGAGCTAACAAAGGAGAGCCTGTCTGTTCACTGACCACCAGTGATTTCAGCAGATCGGCTACTGGGTTGTATAATTTCACTTTGCCTTATATATTAACCCTGGAGACTATTTTGAACTGGTGATAGCTGGCATATTTTATGTAATATTTGCCAAATTATACACTATTCTAGGATTATTGACACTTTGTTTGAATACTGGAAATATATAATACATAAGTAAAAAATTCAAATACCCTGTTAGATTTAGATAGGGCAAAGTGACAATACACAATCCAGCAGCTGATCAGCTGAACATGTATTTCCATGGTATTCAAATGAACAATCACAACCAGAGCGTGACTGAGATACATAGTCTGGAAAACGACTTGAAAATTCATTCTGATAAAGAATAATGGTCAGTGATTATGATTTTATGTATAGAACATCGTCATGTCTTGTATAGAACATCGTCATGTCTTGTATAGAACATCGTCATGTCTTGTATAGAACATCGTCATGTCTTGCTGGCATCATTGAAAACTGTTGACCGTTTTTCGCTTGTAGGAAACCATCATATATGTTCATACACATTTTGAATTAGTGCTATAACTGTCATACGATATTGATGCGGAAATTCTTTGATAGACGGTTGAAAATTGAATGTCAGATCTGACGCTTGAACTTGACTAAATATTAGAATTCCATATACATATTTGAACGAATGCCGGTCTTTGCCAACATTTGGGTGGAAAATATTTTATTATTATTGCCACCAAATTAAAACTGATTCCACCCTTTGACAACATTATACGCCTTATTTACAAGAAATAATGCTTTAGTAAATACATTCCCAGAAACCAAAGCTGACTTTAAATAACTCGATGTTGATCATTCCCAGCTCGCCCATTTTACTGCAAGTGTAAAAATAACAAAAACATGTAAGGTGTGAAATATTACACGACTGAGCAAACATTTTACTTTCATCTTTACTCAGGGTTGATATACGGTTTTTATGTGTTACGTGAGGTTGTAACAACTTAATATAGGCTTTAGCACATACGATGTAATAAACTAACGCATAACATAATATGATGAGAGCAGGTTAATTACAGTTGAGCCGTTAAAAACTCCTGCCTTATATGAAAACATGGCTGAAATCACCATGGCAAAACAATACACACACAATGTCTATTACATCACTATATTGAAGGTATATAAACAGTGAAAACAGCAGGCCTAATTTTCTCTAAAGTTTTTCTATGCACAGGAAACAGGCTAATTCGAGGCATAGAGGCACTGTAATAAATTACATTAATCTAGGGGTTTAAGTGTTCAACACAAAATATATTTTGATAGATACGTTTGAAACACCTATAGACTACCTCAATTCGTCCATGCTTAACCAGTAACTCATAAATACCTTTATCCTACGTTATTATTACGGTTTTTACAACAGCGTGAACTTTCAACATTAGCATATTACTTTTAGAATGACAAAGGATTTCGGATGTTCATTCCATCGCGATAGAGAATTTGTTCGGCAGTATGCTGGTCTTGTCCATTACTACGGTTCTTGGCGATAGGCACATTTAGGAACGGTCGCATTGATAGCTAACCCTGAAAAGTACCTTTGCCACACGAGATTGAGGGCAGTAAAACACAAACGCATGCAACTAAACATTTCCATTTATGGGCGTGTGAGTCTGCTTGTTACACGAAATATATGGAGACAGACTCTGTTTATCGTATTGGGACTACATTAGGTGTGGTGTTATATAGCGATCCGGACTGGCATTCCATTTCCTTATCTGGTCTTTGTCTTGTCTGTCAAAAATTGCAACGAACAACTGCTCGATCAGCCCTTCTTGACTAGGATCCCCGATAACTCTACCTTCTTTCGTTTCTAAAATGAATTAATTTCAATGTCTGGTTATATGCACTGAAATTCGGCTCATCCTTCCCTTCCTAGCTGAGATTCCATGTATATTGACCATATAATGAGGAGGATAGTACGTATTAAATATAACAAGGGCATATAAAATATATTTCATCAATTGGATGGAGTTTATTTTCTATATATTATTTTGGAAAGTTGTACTCATTCCATGATATTTAGTAAATACAACTCAATTTCATAGTGTAGTATATAATGGATAGACCCGTCATGTAAGACAACGTCAATGGGAAACACTTTGCGTGCAATATAATTGGCCCTTTTCACTTCTTCGTTGAATGGTTCACATTGTAGTCACATATTGTATGTGTCTTACATGACGGATTTGCCATATAATGTTTCTATACTCGGGATGAAAAATAATATTAATTTCAATTGTAGATCGCTAAACTAATTTGTTAGTAAACGAGGGAAAATTATTATATGACCTGTGATTTTGGTGTGGAAAGATCATATCCCGATTTATTGGTCTACCGTTTCTGCATGTAACAAAAATAGTCGCCATATTTATGGTTCTTATATGAGCGTGAGCTTTCATAGATAGCCGTTGACATTTAGAAACATCGTCGGATGTTCATTTCAAGGTAGCAAAGACTTTGTCCAAAATTGCCCCTTTACCGTTGAAAGGATGACGAATGTCTGGAGCACCATGCACTATTCCAAGTCATCACAATAGACAGGCAAATGCACTGCGGGTTCGATTCCACCGTCACAATTACTCGACTTTACAAACCTGTGAGCTTCGATAAAATTGACATTCTTGATAGGTGTAACGCACCTGTTTTGGCAATGATATACCGACATGTAATGCATATAACACGACATGGAATTCCTTTTATCTCTCGACGAACAAAATTATTCGACAATACGGCATGCACATCCCTCCAATCAGATCGCCCTGTAAGGTAATTTGGATTACAATTCCCCCAGTCACACTTCTCGAAAGAATACATCATTCCATACCGAGCCGATCGACCGTTGTTAGAATCTAGCCTTGTCCGATATTTGTGACATATTTCTGCAAAGGTTAGGTATAGTAAAATGGACATACCTCATCTCACTGTTCATCTATTCAATAGTACGTCGGGTCAGATTCCTTCAGATTAAACCGTCCAAGTGTCATTTTAATAACACTGAACTATTGGAGACCATTGAAGAAAACAATTCGCTTTTAGTTCCCTCTGAAGACATTTTTTTCTTTCGAGACCCAGTACAAATATGCGGAAGAGTTGGGATCGAAAATTGGAGAGTGGGAATCCACTTCTGTGGGGAGGGAGGAACACATGTAAGCAATGTTTTTTTTTCACTGTTTCGGCTCGAAACACAACAATCCTATCGTCACAAACTCAATCCTGGAATTGACAGCTGTGATAAATTTGACGTCGCGGTACATGCTCTGGTCTGTCGTGCTGGGTGATTTAAGTGTTTTATAATCTGACCAACTCGTGGACGAATGCAGTGGAAATGAACATCACTTACATGAGAATAAACAGCCGGCAACAAAAGACAACGGTTGCTGTCGAAACACAACGCTCGAGTAAGAGCCGAAGTAATGGGCAAGACCAACATACCGTCGAAGAAATTCTCTATTGTGATGGAATGAACATTCGAAATCCTTTGTCATTCTAAAAGTAATATGCTAATGTTGAAAGTTCACGCTGTTGTAAAAACCGTAATAGTTTATATTCTGTTTAAATCATAGATATTATACACTTCTGTTACATCTGTCAAACTGTCGGCAGACATGTGTTTGGTTACCGTAAAATTGTCGTATTTTATATACTTCAATAACAACAAACTGCACATACAAGCCATTCACCTAATAATATACTAGAAAACAACTTTGAATACTTTAGTAAAGTGTATAAGCTTTCAAACTGATTTCTGCCTGGGTTAAATGACCGGAATTGTGCCGCTTAACCTTATAAGTACGCAGACTTGGGCCTTAGCCATATTATTGGCATTCTTAACCATATTATATTTCTTCGAATAACTCGTGAAATTCTCTCGGAATAGGGAACAGGGCCTTAATCTTCAAAGTAACACCAAGTAAGTGCACGAGGCACGCAATATTTAGTCACCAACGCCAGCAATAATTGTGTACTCCCCAGTTCAGATTACCTCTAAAAAATATATTTACTGCAACCATGGAGAGAAATGGCTCAACGTTTCTATAACACCGTTATACGGGTTTTGATAAAACAGTGACTGGTTATTCGAAAACACATGTATATAATATGGCAAAAATGACAAACAAAAGATATACAATAGACTGATTACAGCTTAAATCATTCCCGGATATTAAAAGTATATAACACAAGGCTATTCTATGGATAACAACTTCTTTATTGCTGTAGAGCTGACGTTTCGTTGGAGATACTTCCAACTTTTTCAAAGCTAATACAGCAATAAAGAAGTTGTTATCCATAGAATAGCCTTGTGTTATATACGCCGACTTCTGAATGCCTATCAAAGAAATTATTAAAAGTATAGTTTGATGGCTCGTAACCCACACGGGGTCAAAACTGACGAATTTTGTATTGCATATTTCGTTAGTACTATATCGGTTCTTCCTCTGTGTGAGATGATTTTGGTGAATAAATGTTTGCTTAGGTATAATTTTAATATGTAAAATTTTCGCCAGATTGAGTCGAGACCCTCAATCCACACTTGTCTCACACAAGCGCCGCAGGGACTTTACTGTCAGTTAAAAGACCCTATAATCTGTTAATCGTTTTAATTCCATTACTTGATTCCTCTAGTTTTATAAGTTAAACCGTTTATTGCTGGAAAAAGTCTGCATCATGGGGATTCGAAATTTAGCATGGTTGTTCTGAACCAGGTGAAGTCAATAGCGGTGCCTTGTTTTCTAAATGTCATTCTGGTTGCTGAGATATTAATGTTCAAAGTATGACCCTCGCATTTTATCCAGTATTGTTAATTTGAAAACACAAAAATATCCACAGAAAAGGTTATAGACAAAATTTCGGAAAACTGTTGCACCGATATTTTGTTGAGGGATTGTTCTACTCGGCAAAGTTAACAGTTTGATGGAAAAATGGAACTCCTCGAAAAATAAACCTTTGAAAATGTAGGCTCATTTTATGAAAAGACAAGAAATTAAATTGGAATAATTTCATGCCTCTCAATCTCATTACTAATATATCTGCATATTTAAGAGAGAGAGAGAGAGAGAGAGAGAGGGGGTTAAGGTTTAACGTCGCGTTCAGCCTGCATATTTGAAACAAGTTTTCCAATAATATACACATGTATGTTTATCTTGTTCATAATTCTCACAATATAACGACAAATGCAAGTGGATGTGGGAAAATACACTCAGATGGGTCACAAGCCACAAAGAAAGATAACGGAAGCTTGATTATGTTTTAACTATTTCCGGTACTTCTTTCTTACAAGCCATGATTACTCATGTTACAGGCAGCGATATACGCATAATACTTTCAATGATAATATTAAGATAGTGTGATCCCAAAATAACGAAAATACTGTTATACGATCATTTTCTAAATGACCAAAAATATCTTCCTATGATAATAGTGGTTTGCTAAGTGTTTCCAGGTGAACTGCTAGGATAAAGCCATGGTAATCCGATATTCATAGTATATCTTTTGAAAATTCAACACTTACGACTCTTCTTTTACCCTTCCCCGCTTGTTTGTCGAACAACTACTCACAATGATGTGCGTTCCAGTGTTTTAGGTTTCAGAATCGGTTTAATACGTTTGGGGAGGTTAGCTCTAGTTGTTATCGTACTTTTCGGACATTTGAATGCAGATTTAGTAGTGCCCGGAATATGGTCCGCAAATCGGACGCGTCGGGTGTTGGTAACACAGCACATGGTGGATCCCACAGACGTGGAGTCTGATGATGTATCTTCCTCCGTTGTATCCTTTTGACAGCAGCAGTGCTGAGAACATTCACTCTCCAGGAATCGGTGAACTCTGTCCAAAGTAGGGGACTCCGAATAAATCGCTGTAACACCCATGTCGAAACTATCGTCCGAGCATTCCGAACAAGTAGCGCAGGTTTCAATCTGACCCCTTAGTGGTGTTTCCTCGTCGCGTAGTTCCAACATAACCGTTTCGAAGGCTTTCGAAGCCACTGGCAGGATGTACTTGACATCAACACTGCCCTCTTCACTGTCACTGGACGGACAACTGTCCGATCCCGGACATTCTTGAACGGAATCTATTCCCTTACCAAATTCCATAGGAACCGATTGGTGAAGACAGTCTAGTGGAACATCACCGGTTTCCATACGAGGCGGATCCAAACAAATGCGCTCCGTGCGATTTGATTCCAGAAAATTTGGCTCCGTGAAATCTGGCTCCAAACAATTTGTCTCGGTGAAATCGGGTTCCAGACAATTTGTCTCCGTGCAATCTGGTTTCTGGCAGCTGGACTCCGTACAATCCGGTTTCAGACAAATCGTCTCTGCACAATCTAGTTTCAGACAATTGGACTCAATCAGACAATTGGACTCAATTGGACAATCTGATCCCAGATTTTTGGCCTTCGTGCAATCTTCTTTGGGTGAAGGTCCAATGAAATGGTGGTCAGCATCCAAAGGTTTAAAGGAATCGTTCTTGCACCAGCTGGTCAGCCTTGGAGTGCTACTGCTGGCCGAGTAGACGCCCGAGAGTTTGCAACTGACTGCTCGTCCTCTAGAAGTATTGAGACTCCGAGTGGAAAACAGTTGACCAAATGACGCACATGGCATATCTAAAGCCAAGCAGTTCATCTCTGATGGTCAGATTTATAGTTCTGTCACGGTGCCACCTTCACGGACCAGATCACTCCAGAATTAATCCAAAGTCCACACTTCTATTTTCATCAATACTAAATATAGACAAGCGGGTCAGTTATCGAATTAAATGGTTGGATGATGAATTCTCAGTAAAACTTTCACTGGTCGGTGATGAAATATTCATGACAATAGCATTGAATTGAATTGAATCACATCGATGATACAAGTGGCAGTAGTAGAGTAGTCCACTCGCGATTAACTAGTAAAATCAAAACGCATCGCATTTGTGAAACCCCTGAACGCTGTAACGAAATCCGAAGTTTTAGATGCAAATATCCCTGGCTGTAATATAGTGTATAGCAATGCCTGTGCGTATGCACATTACAGCCGAGTCCGTCTGCTAACAGAAGCTCTCTATCCAATACCTCACGTTTCAATCTGAATTGTATATATAAATAGGTGGACGTCAATGTTGTTGGCACCTGGCCAGCGTCTGTTCTACACAAGAGAAAAGAAATAATGGGCGATCGACAAAACGGTCGACCTCGTGGTCATTGAAACATATCAACAAATACTTAACACAATTAAACGCAGCCCATGCTGCCTTAACTCATTATAGACGACAAGCACTACACGACAATTACACAGTGAGATCTCAAGTAGAGTATCACACAAATCACGAACAGTGAGTTTATAAACACGGCGTAGATAGAGTTCATATTTGTATAACTTTGTCCTATTGAGCCTTGTATTGCTACCCATATTTCTCAAGTCCTTCCCAAATAGTACATACATCTATATCCATATTTCATTGCCCATTACTCCTTCCAGATTCAGTCATATAACACGTACTGATTATATTTCGATTGTGTATTATATTGCAAACTGTTGAAAACAAATTAAGCTTAGAGGGTACCGCAAACATAAACGACTGGGCGCTCTAAAGAAAACCCAGTCGATGACCTACATGTACCCATTGCCACTTTTTGGTTAACTTCACCCCAAATTAGTAATACGCATAAATGCTTATATATGTCCTAGCGTATAGTATTGGACAACGGCTGAATAATGCAAGAACAAACACATTTGCCGTGCCAGCCGTCAGATTTTGAAGGTGAAACGAGGCCGTGTTACGTCACGGACCAACTGAGACCGTGGGGTAGCTGTGTATGAATGTGGAGATGGTACCTATAAATAAAAAATCGACCATAGAGGTCCATGTCCCCCGCTAGCAGCACCAGTTATGGTGGATTACATCCACCATAACTGGCGCTGCTGCTGCGGGGGCCATGGACCTCTATGGTCGATTTTATTTGGTCGATGAAATCTCATATCATTGATGAAGAGTATGATTTGAAAATGGAGATATCGCTGATGAGCTTAACATAATCTAATACTGTGGATGGCACCCAGATTGGATTATGCACATCCATAAAACATAATACCAACTGTCCTCTCACCAATGTCCATGCACTCCCCAGGCTTGAAGTAGATTGGTTGAATCGTTCTAGAGTTATTGTCCAGACAAGATCTAAATGCTGAAAATCTAAGATGACTGATGGTGGCCATCTTGGATTACACAGGTAACTGTAAAGCAATGATAACTGTCCTCTCACCGATGTGAAGCCAAACTGCAAGTTTGAAGTCGATCAGTTGAATTATTCTAGATTGTTGTCCAGACAAGATGCAACTGCTTAAAATGCAACATAATCCAATATCGCTGGTAGTTGGTAGCCAAATTGGATTATGCTCGTTCATGAAACACAATCCTAACCGGGATCTCATCAAGGTCAAGGGACTTCCCAAGTTTGAAGTAGATCAGTTGAATCGTATCCCAGCTATTGTCCGGACAAGATCAAACTGCTTAAAATCCAATGAAATCCAGTATGGCTGATGGTGGCCATATTGGATTAAGCATGTCCTTGAAAAACCATCCTAATCCTCCTCTCAACAATGTCAAGGCACTCCCCAGGTATGAAGTAGATCGGTTGAATCGTTCTCGAGTTATTGTCCGGACAAGATCCAACTGCTTATAAAGCAATATGGCTGACAGCGGCCATATTAGATTACGCACATTGCTGAAAAACAATCCCAACCGTCCTCTCACCATGTCAAGGCACACCCCAAGTTTAAAGTTGATCGGTTAAATCGTTCACAAGTTATTGTCCGGGCAAGAAAATCTAAGATCCAACTGCTTATAATCCAATATGGCTGACGGCGGCCATATTGGATTATGCACATTGCTGAAAAACAATCCCAACCGTCCTCTCACCGTGTCAAGGCACACCCCAAGTTTAAAGTTGATCGGTTAAATCGTTCACGAGTTATTGTGCGGACAAGATCCAACTGCTTAAAATCCAATGAAATCCAGTATGGCTGATGGTGGCCATATTGGATTAAGCACGTCCTTGAAAAACAATCCTAATCCTCCTCTCAACAATGTTAAGGCACTCCCCACATCCCCATATTGGAATATGCACATTGCTGAAAAACAATCCCAACCGTCCTCTCACCGATGTCAAGGCACTCCCCAAGTTTGAAGTAGATCAGTTGAATCGTACTCCACAGTTATTGTCCGGACAAGATCAAACTGCTTAAAATCCAATGAAATCCAGTATGGCTGATGGTGGCCATATTGGAATTAAGCACGTCCTTGAAAAACAATCCTAATCCTCCTCTCAACAATGTTAAGGCACTCCCCACATATGAAGTAGATCAGTTGAATCGTTCTTGAGTTATTGTCCGGACAAGATCCAACTGCTTATAATGCAATATGTCTGACGGCGGCCATATTATATTACGCACATTGCTGAAAAACAATCCCAACCGTCCTCTCACCAATGTCAAGGCACACCCCAAGTTTGAAGCTGATCGGTTAAATCGTTCACGAGTTATTGTCCGGACAAGAAAATCTAAGATCCAACTGCCTATAATCCAAAATGGCTGACGGCGGCCATATTGGATTATGCACATTGCTGAAAAACAATCCCAACCGTCCTCTCGACAATGCCAAGGCACACCCCAAGTTTGAAGTTGATCGGTTAAATCGTTCACGAGTTATTGTCCGGACAAGAAAATCTTACGGAATTACGGAATTTCGGAATTACGGAATTACGGACACCGGTGTTTCTAATATCCCCCCCTACTAAGTAGCGGGGGACAAAAAACTGGCTTGGGAGCACCCAACAGAGTCAAAGAATTGGCCGCGTCTCTGACATTCTCAAAGTTCATGTATCAGTGGATTTATGGTTCATATCCAGAAGTACCGGTACTGAAAGGAATTTTAATGTATAGCTGGTTCTACAAAACCACACAACAGTCGGTCTCCTGTCGTGGCCGCTGTGGCCTTGACATTGTCAAACCCTCGACATTCGGGAAATCCTCCGCCTCCTCCTCATCACAGGATGCTTCGTTTATGTCGTCAAAAGAGATGGTCATCCGGTCGTACACTCCCCACGGATACTCATTGGTCAGTAATTCTTTGGTCATTTCTTTGAAAGCCGCTTTCACGCTGTTCCCATCTTTGGCGCTCGTCTCCACGAATGGGACGTTAAGTTGCTCAGCGAATTCCTGTGAAAAAGATACACTAATAACATGTATCCACAATGTGTTACAATTACAATACTATGCATTACCTCCAAAAGTTTAAAACATGAATTTAGTTATGAGTGCATGCTCCATAATGAAATAAATGAAATAAAAAAGCCCCTGCTAATGAAATAAATGTATCCCTTGATATGCTAGTAGATACACTGAAAACTCTTACACAAATGTAACTAACATGATTAAACAAAACTATTCCAACATTATTCATCACACTATAGTGATAGTGAAGTTGCATTGTCCAAGGTATATTTGGTGGACACCGAAATCGTTTCCAGGGATCTGTGCACGGATCATACAGAACTGGCAATATTTTCAAACAACAGATCAGGGCCAAATGGGATTCTTGTATATTTTCTGACGTGAATGTTAAAAGCGATATTTAGCCCACCATCACCAGATGATGGGCTGTTCAAATCGCTTTTTGTCCGTGGTCCGTCGTCCGTCGTCCGTCCGTCGTTCGTCGGGGCGTCCGTCCGTCGTCCGTCCGTAAACAATTTCTTGTTATCGCGATTTCTCAGAAACTGCTGCCTGGATCTTTCTCAAATTTGGTACACAGGTTCCCCTTTGGGTCTAGTTGTGCAAGAAACTTTTTTTGGTCCGATTCGAAAATCCAATATGGCCACCAGGCAGCCATCTTGGATTTCCCCATGAAACCTTGTTATCGCGATTTCTCAGGAACTACTGCATGGATCTTTCTCAAATTTGGTACACAGGTTCCCCTTGGGGTCTAGTTGTGCAAGAAACCTTTTTTGGTCCGATTCGAAAATCCAATATGGCCACCAGGCAGCCATCTTGGATTTCCCCATGAAACCTTGTTATCGCGATTTCTCAGAAACTACTGCATGGATCTTTCTCAAATTTGGTACACAGGTTCCCCTTGGGGTCTAGTTGTGCAAGATACCTTTTCTGGTCCGATTCGAAAATCCAATATGGCCACCAGGCAGCCATCTTGGATTTCCCCATGAAACCTTGTTATCGCGATTTCTCAGGAACTACCGCATGGATCTTTCTCAAATTTGGTACACAGGTTCCCCTTGGGGTCTAGTTGTGCAAGATACCTTTTTTGGTCCGATTCGAAAATCCAATATGTCCACCAGGCAGCCATCTTGGATTTCCCCCATGAAACCTTGTTATCGCGATTTCTCAGGAATTTCTGCATGGATCTTTCTCACATTTGATACACAGATTCCCCTTGGGGTCTAGTTGTGCAAGATACCCTTTTTGTTCCGATTCGAAAATCCAATATGGCCACCAGGCAGCCATCTTGGATTTCCCTTTGAAACCTTGTTATTACAATTTCTCAGGAACTTCTGCATGGATCTTTCTCAAATTTGGTACACAGGTTCCCCTTGGGGTCTAGTTGTGCAAGATACCCTTTTTGGTCCGATTCGAAAATCCAATATGGCCACCAGGCAGCCGTCTTGGATTTCCCTTTGAAACTTTGTTATTGCAATTTCTCAGGAACTACTGTATGGATCTTTCTCAAATTTGGTACACAGGTTCCCCTTGGGGTCTAGTTTTGCAAGATACCTTTTTCGGTCCGAATCGAAAATCTAATATGGCCACAAGGCAGCCATCTTGAATTTCTCCATGAAACCTTGTTATCGCGATTTCTCAGGAACTCTTGCATGGATCTTTCTAAAATTTGGTACACAGGTTCCCCTTGGGGCCTAGTTGTGCAAGATGCCTTTTTCGGTCCGATTCGAAAAACCAATATGGCCACCAGGCAGCCATATTGGATTTTCCCATGAAATCTTATCGCAATTTCTCAGGAACTACTGCATGGATCTTTCTCAAATTTGGTACACAGGTTCCCCTTGGGATCTAGTTGTGCAAGATACCTTTCCTGGTACGATTTGAAAATCCAGTATAGCCACCAGGCAGCCATCTTGGATTTCCCCATGAAACTTTATCGTCATTTCTTAGGAACTACTGCATGGATCTTTCTCAATTTTGGTACACAGATTCCCCTTAGGGTCTCGATATGCAAGATGCCTTTTTCGGTCCGAATCGAAAATCCAATATGGTCACCAGGCGACCATCTTAGACTTCCCCATGAATTTTTTTTTATCATGATTTCTCGGGAAGTACTGCCTGGATCTTTCTCAAGTTTGATACACAGGTTCAATTGTGCAAGATACCTTTTCTGGTCCGATTCGAAAATTCCATCTTGGATTTTCCCATGCAAAGTTGTTATCGTAATTTCTCAGGAAGTACTGCATGGATCTTTCTCAAATTTGGTACACAGGTTCCCCTTATGATCTAGTTGTGCAAGATACCTTTTTCGGTCCGAATCGAAAATCTAATATGGCCACAAGGCGGCCATCTTGAATTTCCCCTTGAAACATTGTTACCGTGAATTCTCAGGAAATAGTTTGTGGATCTTTCTGAAATTTGGTACACAGGTCCCACATGGGGCCTAGTAGTGCAAGATACCTTTTTTGGTCCGATTCGAAAATCCAAGTTACGCTTCAAATTAATTCGGTATTGTCGAGTTGTGAC
Organism: Hanleya hanleyi; assembly: GCA_036873755.1. NCBI lineage: Eukaryota > Metazoa > Mollusca > Polyplacophora > Lepidopleurida > Hanleyidae > Hanleya > Hanleya hanleyi. Next base: position 33,366 of record JAVTVY010032750.1, read on the forward strand.
GTTGCGTCACAAGAGTCGGCGGATCAAACGGTGGGTCATATTCTATATATTGACTATAGAGAATATCCATACCTTCACCTTCCATATCAAGGAGTTCAAATAATTCGGAATTAAAATGTATTTCTTCAAATTTTAAATCAGCTTTCTATAGTCCATGCAGTAGCAAGTGAACTGCTCCACCCTTTCGTCTGCCGGCGGGTCGGCTACATGAAGGAACGTCACTCTTGTGACTCAACGTCACAACTCGACAACTGTAGACTACTGCATGTTTCGATCCAAGGGAGATAATCAGGATTCAGGCACTTTCGAAGTTTCAACATTACTGCGCAGACCGGATCCCTTCAGTATTAAGTAGTGTACCATCTTACTATTTTCAGGCATGGTATCTTAAAAGAGATATCTCAAAATAGCTGTATAAACAGAACAGAATTAGCACTCGTTCTTAATTATAAAATCTTAAGTATGTTTCATAGCTCATGCCAAAGTGTCAAAGAGATTGGTCTTCGCTTCCAGTACCCAATGATGACACGTGCACAAAAATAACTAAAAAAAATACTACGAAGCAAAGGCGAAGAATCCTCTTGCTCATTTCTCTTGTATTATAACAACCGACATAAGTACAGTTTCTAGAAATCTTGAAACTCCTGAAACTTAGATTATATCTTGGTGTTTTTCAGTGACCTTTTCCGATCCTTTTCGCTCAGATTCGAAATTCTGTAAACAAAATTACAAATCAATCGTTTGTACTTAGTAACAATGGACAAAAAGATCCTCTAGTCATTAGCTTACAATTATCGGACAATGGTGGGCGCCAAGATCCTTCAGGATCTCTCGTTTAATTGATACAATCTACCAGACTTTATCAGACTTTAGACTCCATCTGTGTCTTTCCTATCGTTAATCTACGCAAATGCCGTTAATGACTTTCATCTCTCCTGTCCAGACTATCACACAACCACGTGTGCTTGCCTTCTTATTTTAAGAGCTAGATACATGATACAAATTACTAAACAGCTTATTTCTCATTGGCTGTGCGTTCCATATAGGTATGAAGTTATCTCAATTTGTGTGAATGTCTCTAAATTAAGTAAACCTCCACTTTTACACGTTAATTTCATTCAATTGATGACTTTACCGAGTGGAACACAGCTTCAAAAATATAACGGAGCTTCAGTTTTTCGAATTTTTATCTAGACGTTTTTCTGTGGAATTCTATGGTGTATTTTGTTCAATTTTCAGTTAGATAGAATGCCACACTTTGAACATCAATATCTCAGCAACCAAAGCAGTATTTAAAAAATGAGGCACCGCTATTTTTTACTTATATTTTACCTAGTTCCAAGCAACCAAAATTTCGTATCTCCATGTTTTAAATAGTTTTCAATAAATAAACATAGAAAATAATAAAACATGAATAGATTTTCTTCATAAAACTGGAGAATCAACTAATGTGGTTAAAGCGATAAACAGATTATAGGCTATTAACTGATAATCATGTCCACGCACTGATTATCCGCCACAAGTGTGAATGACTAGCATAATTTACTCTACGTTCAATCAGGCGAAAATTTTGCCACGCATAATAAGATTTTGAGGGTTAAAATTTGAAATAAGCACATATTTATTCAACAAAATGAGCTCTCTTAGAGAAAGAATCGATATAGAACTTAAGAAATATTAAATAAAGATTGTTTTCGTAAATTTGTACCCCTAATGGGATACAAGTCCTAAAAGTCAAAGTGAAATGATTACGTATTTCTCTAAAAGAAGCGAAGGTGGCTATATGTTTTAATATCAGATGGCTTACAATGGTGGTGCGAGCAAATAAACCCAACATATAAAGCTGGTGGAAAAAAGATGCCCAGGTACTGACAAATCATATGACCCCACAGACCAATATTCTGACTTCATATCCAAAAACATCAAAAATGATCCCTGTGATGATTTGTATCTCAGTCGTGCTGTTCAGGTGGACATCTTGAATGATATGCCCACATACGAGCCGTATTAGATACAAGTGTCCGAAAGGTTCACTTAATCTGACTGGAGGTCACATGACATCACAGAATGATATAATGACCGAAGTATAATCAAAGATACACAAAGACCACGAGTGATTCTTGAATGTATTAGTATGTCTTGACTCCGCCTCGCTTTTGTTACAGATATTCATGTGTGCACTTTGAATGGCGGGCAAGTTATATATGGGAGACAACTGTATCACACAGAACTCGAAATGGATGTTACATTTATCACATGTTATTGTTCCATCATATGTCACTCACGGACAACAAGTCATTGATAAAATGTGTCATCCAGATGTTGGCTACGATAACATGTACTTTTCGATATAATATCTTGGATAGATATATTTCCACTTTCCCGAGTGGAGAAGTGTAAACAATCATTTTGGTAGAGATTTTGAATTATTCCTACCTTGGCAACAGCGTTATTCCTACATTGGACGTAACGTTATTCCTACCTAGGCAGTAACGTTATTCCTACCTTGACAATTAACGTTATTCCTACCTTGGCAGTAACGTTTTTCCAGCCTTGGCAGTAACGTTATTCCTACCTTGGCAGTTACGTTATTCCTACCTTGGCAGGAACGTTATTCCTACCTTGGCAGTAACGTTATTCCTACCTCGGCAGTAACGTTATTCCTACCTTGGCAGTAGCGTTATTCCTACCTTGGCAGTAGCGTTGTCCACAATTCGTTCCTTTTTTAGATCCGATTTTGTAGCCACAATGACCTTGCACACCAAATCACTACTGTACTTGTCAACTTGGTCGTGCCAATGAGCCAGGTTTGTAAAAGACTTCTGTGGAAATAAAACACACCAAATGGAGACGGACTGTCCCTTCTCATGTGTTCTCTGTCATTCTCTTCAGGAATATATGTCTTACCTGAATTGCAAATCAGGAATAATCATCACAGCTGGGGCAAAACATAGATTAGGACTTTCTTTTCACACTGGTGCCGAATTGAATGGCCTTTGTTAGTCATTTAATGATTACTGATCGCCATGCATTAGGTTCAATAGAAGATTTGAAATGATCTTCGATATCAAGTAAACTCGATTTGACTAAATAAAGAATATTCGGGCCGGAAAGGTGTGAGCCATAATCATTATTTTGAGTATGATATCAGTCTAAATGAGGCTGAGTTTCTATACAAAGATACCAGATAAAACCGATTGCTGTCATTAATTCTGAACAAGGCGTACCGGTATTGCCTTTTTCGGAAAACAAGATGGCGTTTCTATCTTGGTCACCAGAGCAAGCAAACCCGTACGATGGTTTCAGTATTTGATTTGAGAAATGATCCGAATAAAGAATATTTCACACTATCGTACATAATATACTCTCCTGTTTGAATCGAGAACATACCTGGTCAGTGACGCTATAACAGAACATCACACCATTCGCCCCTTCTAGAGCAGCCCTGCTCACCGGATCTTCAACGATGTCCCACTACAAATATTGTACACAAGACACATTTATTATCAAATGTATTTTTGAGGGGGGGACGACAGTGAATAGAACAGCAATATTGGGAATATTTTAACGTCCATCTCGAAACAGAGACTCATTCTTCACAAATCGAATGAGAATTATCATCAACGTCTGTCACTTAAAGCAAATTTGCTGCTCCTTGCTTCCTGGGATCATCAATGAAGCCGGATCGTGTTGCAGCCATGCACGTATCATCTTGGGTAATATCTTCACTGTCTCTGGTCGACAGACGAACATTAAAATCGCGCGCAATAATTGCAACTTTAGTGAACATGGATACAGGGGCGTAGTTATATACTATATATATTCTATACCGATGCATTCTCTGTTTATCTGTGTCTGTGAACAGCAACATTCATCCTCTTCATTCTATACCGGTGCATTCTCTGAAATGTTCGAGAATGAATTCGAACAATAATGTAGTTCTCCTGTATGGGTGTATTCCGTCTGTGTGGGAAATTACACATTCATGTACTGGGTCGTCAATGCGTTATGTGATACTGTTGAATCGCGCTTTGCTATGGCAGAAAAGTTATTCGCAAACTTGATCGTAGTTTGCGGAGATGTTGTAGAAGAAGCCTTCTAGCAAATCTTACTTCCCTTCACTACGATTCGTTTCATCTAATTACAACATGCAAATGAGATTAGTCGTAGAGGATGAATGTTGCTGTTCACAGATACAGATAAACATGACAAAATAAGATGGAAACATTGTCTTACCAGCTCGAGCTCCACCACGAGACCTTCGTACTCCAAAGTTTTGTTTCTCTGAAGTATATATATTGAATAATAGTTAGTTCACTTTGATGATCATGCTCCTTCAGTGAATTTTACTTGACGATCTTTTGTAACGTTACTGATGATTTACTAAATCAAAATATACCTCAGCTGAGCAATGCAGGAATTCATCTCAATTTATCTGACTCACTTATGCTTAATGAATTAACATAATTCCGATAACTAAACTGAGAAACTGATAGTTACTCACATGATCGTCGGTTATTTTGAAAATGGCTCCCTCAGAAAAAGTCTTTTCCTGTTAAAAACAGAATACATATGTATTTTTAGTTTTTCTTTCTCTCATGCAGTAGAGTGATTTACTGTCTTTTACGCTTCCTATGAATTGTATTGGCCGAAGAATGTATATTTGTTGAGAAGACATGGAAACGCGGTATTCAAATCTTATGGCTGATGTTATAAGTTCTTGATGTAGATATGGGTGAAGTTTCAGTCCCAATATGTAAGGAATCAGGAAGTTATGCCATTCTTTGTTACTTAAAGTTATTAAGTACTAGATTTTGTAGTTCTCAACTTATGAAATACCATTTTCACATAGTTCACTTACCAAGGAGTCATGCTTTTATCATGGGCGAGTTTTGTGATATTTATCTACAGAAGGAGAGCATAATGATGGTATCAGTCTGGCTGTTCCATTGTACAATAAGAATCAGATAGAGGACTCACCACATATCGATGTAGAAGAGAAGATTTTCCAATACCGCTATCACCAAGAAGCAACACTTTGTAGTAATGGTTACTGGAAATATATAAGTTTTTCCTTTCATTACAATAATCTAATATCTGATTGCATTCAGTAAGAGATTTTCTGATATGACTGGGCGCATGTGTCGTGGAACCGAAAAGCCTTTTGGCTGTAGCTTTGCAATATCGTAATGGGACACAGTATTTGATGTTACATAAACCGATTACTGACATTAATGAAAATCATATTGCTCTCACGGAAGGCTATGTACACTCTCCAGATACGACTTAGAGCATATTTTCAATCAGTTTCTCAGCTTACCAAATAGCATACGAGTCAAGCTTGTTTCATGTGCGATATTTGTGATATATATCGACAGAAGGATGGTGCAATGATGGTATCAGTCAGGTTATACACTGTTATATGGGTTGGGTCGATGTGATCCAATAAAAAGATTATATGGATTTTCATACAACTCACCAATCGGCCATTTTAAGGTTTCTTCTGAGTACTTTCAGCTGAAAATCCAGTAGTCCGGGGATAAACTTTGCTAAATCCTGTAGAGTTACTATTCTCCACGGGTTTATCCATGCTCTGTGTTACACTAACGAAAACACTTTCTTTCGAGCTCCAGTTAATGGTACGTCTTTGCAGATATATTACTTTCCCTGTGTAACACCAAATAAGCCAAACGAGACCTCATATTTACCAAAACAACCTTTTAGGTCCCACTTGCCATAATAAATCGAGATCTGTAATTGACTCGTCCAGAGCAAAACATACTTGCCCAGTATTTGTATAGGGTAACACAACTTTATTCATATAGAGTCACATTTCAAAGGTCAATAAAATTGAATTTTCTTTCACGAGTATCGAACCGTGAATAATCTATTTATCGATACATTCCAGCGGGTACAACACCGTTTTGCTCTATGAACGAGGATTGGTTTTGCTTTCAGACTTTATGAAGAAAGCTATTTCGGCGTGCAAAACATATATCTGTTTACCAATGAATAAGACACCCCCACCTCCCACCGACCCATTGGGGCTATTTGAAACTATGAAGAACAATGCTTGTAGAATATCAGTAGCAATAATCAGTTAATTTATATTCACGAGACCGTCTGACCACATGAATAGTTTTGAATGCGTAATACTGTTAAAATACCTGAACTTCTTTTCTAAGATATTTCGAGATGAAACCAGACTATTCCGAAATGTATTTTGTACGCTCTGAACGCCTGTTTTTTCTGAAAGTGGAACAGTGCAGACATGCGGGGCGTTGAATATTAAAACCAAATCCCTTTTTCACTATATACATTTACAACCTGTATCAAATATTCAATATATGACACATATACCTATCTGATCACATGTTAGGTACATGTTCTTCTATGGTAGACAATGCTTCAATATGCAATTTCGTTTGTAATAAATTATGTAAAGATTGCCCATCCCGTAATAACTAGTTCCATCACGGAAGTTAACGAGGGACACATACGGGTCTATGAGTATGTTTTACAGTAGGCTGGAGAATGAATTTACACATGAAGCACCATTTCAATGTCGAGGTGTTTAGATTGAAGCTTATGAGATATGCAGAAAATCCTTCCCTGTAAAGAATGTGTGATGGTTATCCGAGAATAACTCCCTCGGGCACTGGCGTGTGTATATCTATTGTCCAGGCCGGGTCAGCTGCTCTTTATGACGTCAAATGCAGTCGACTCTGTGCTATTTTGGTACGTTCTATTTTTAAATGAACAGGTTTTCCTCGACAGTAACGTTTTTGTAGGCCAGTCGTACAGAATTATTCGTTTCGGTCGAAATTCCAGTTTTACCCCATTTTCAAACAATACAAAAGGATTAGTTATTACTCAATGTATCATATATTAACTCGCAACCGTGTTTTAGTAAATAATTTGCGATTATGTGAAATTATTGCTGTTTCAAAAGTAACTTCTTTTAACGAGCTACGTCATTGTAATGTTGCAAATCGAACTTGCCGTAGAATATCTGATGTATGACACAACGGGAACTTGACCCCGCCTTGGGCTGGTCATCATCGGCTACGGCTGTAGGTGCTTCGATGGTCTCATCATTCGCAGATTTCAAATCTACATAGTATATAGCCCTACATTGAGGGCATAATTAATAATACTCCCTCGTGAGTGTTGACTTCAAAGTCACTCCTGCGTTTTACCCACTCTAACTGTGAACCAGATATTTTTCTGGTCTGGCCTGAACACGTATTCTTGTGACAACACTCACACTTCGACTTGTTGAATGGTACATTGCTGTTCATAGTGAGAACTATAATGATTCTTAAATATAACGAGAACAATTCAGAGAAATACACTTGAAGAAAAATGTATCGTTTTTTATACATGGGAAGTATTGCTGACCCATGAAAATAAACCCATTCAGTTACGGTGACTTGGACATGTTATGAGTGTGGTTACAATAAGGGTCGAGTTGTAGCAGTGAATGCAGAAATGTGTATACACAGTTATCTCTATATTTTATTAACTGAATATCACTGAAGATTTTTTCACATAACATAAATAAATCCAAATGTTAAATATTAGAAAGAATAAGAAAATAGGAAGAAAATTTTTCTGATCTAAATGTGAATCGAACTCATAGCTCAACAAACTGGTCACCACACTGTTTTTGAAAGAGAGCAGCCTAACAACTGGACTACGACGACGTCTACTTGAAAAGCATTTTTTACTTGCTCACATAACGTTTCTGGTAGAATACAGGCGAAGCATTTGCACAATTTTTTATTTTGATGAAATATGACACCTCAAACCAGAATGATATTTCAACCGATTGTAACACTAACCATTGTGATAATAAATACACACAAATTGTTTTGGTTTGAGGTGTCATATTTTATATATGAAGGGGAATCCATTCAGAAAATGTCCCTAAAATGTCGAAAGAGCACATTCGACCGTTTTCAAACTTGAATAAATCCAGTTTAGAGCAATTGACAATCACCATTTCGCAAAATATGAAACTTCAGCATTTTTACAGCACATAACAATAACTTTCACTCGTTTCACTTTCAAACGAAAATCATGTTCACTAACGTCACGTCCGAGGGAGTTATTCTCGGGTAACCATCACACATTCTTTGTAGAAAGCTCTTCGATCATGGCCAGGTTTAACAGATGGCCATGATGTTACTTCCTAGTTTTCACATGAATATCTACAAGCGCGAAGAATCCTCCGTGTTCCAGTCTAAATGTAAGATGCCGAGGGAGGTTTTTCTGTGTGGATTGGAGCGATATGCAAGAGGTGAGAAAAATTGGCCACGGCTGGCGACTGAAATGCAACTTTTTGACTCAATAGGAAAGCATCTCTCGACACCTCACATTCAGACCCGAGAATACGTGGATTCTCGGACGTAGCCTTAGTATCTCAGTCGCGCTTTTACTGCAGCTGTTAATGAAGTAACAAGTAATGTCCGACATCGTACGGCTTAAATTTGCCAAATAACAATAAACCTACATTGTAAAATGAGATATACAGAGGGCGGGCTTCGGGAACTAACAGTCCACCAGCAAAATCCTACCATAGATAAACGAGAGATCCTGAAGGATCTTGGCGCCCACCATTGTCCGATAATTGTAAGCTAATGACTAGAGGATCTTTTTGTCCATTGTTACTAAGAACAAACGATTGATTTGTAATTTTGTTTACAGAATTTCGAATCTGAGCGAAAAGGATCAGAAAAGGCCACTGAAAAACACCAAGATATAATCTAAGTGTACGGAGGATTCTTCGCCTTTGTTTCGTAGTATTTTTTTTATTTATTTTTTGCACGTGTCATCATTGGGTACTGGAAGCGAAGACCAATCTCTTTGACACTTTGGCATGAGCTATGAAACATACTTAAGATTTTATAATTAAGAACGAATGCTAATTCTGTTCTGTTTATATGCAGTAGTCTACAGTTGTCGAGTTGTGACGTTGAGTCACAAGAGTGATGTCCCTTCATGTAGCCGATCCGCCGCCAGACGAAAGGGTAGAGCAGTTCACTTGCTACTGCATGGATTAAAGAAAGCTGATTTAAAATTTGAAGAAATACATTTTAATTCCGAATTATTTGAACTCCTTGCTATGGAAGGTGAAGGTATGGATATTCTCTATAGTCAATATATAGAATATGCTCCACCGTTTGATCCGCCGACTCTTGTGATGTAACGTCACAACTCGAGAATACCGAATTCATTTGAAGCGTAACTTGGATTTTCGAATCGGACCAAAAAAGGTATCTTGCACAACTAGACCATAAGGGGAACCTTTGTACCAAATTTGAGAAAGTTCCATGAAGTACTTCCTGAGAAATCACGATAACAAATTTGCATGGGAAAATCCAAGATGGCCGCCTGTTGGCCATATTGAATTTTCAAATCGGACCACAAAAGGTATCTTGCACAACTAGACGACAAGGTGAACCTGTGTACCAAATTTAACAAAGATCCTTGCAGTAGTTCTTGAGAAATCGCAATAACAAAGTTTCATGGGGAAATCCAAGATGGCCGCCTGATGGACATATCATTTTGGAATCAATCCAGAAAAGGTATCTTGCACAATTGAACCTGTGTATCAAATTTGAGAAAGATCCAGGCAGTACTTCCTGAGAAATCATGATAAAAAAATTTCATGGGGAAGTCTAAGATGGCTGCCTGGTGACCGTTTTCCATTCGGACCGAAAAAGGCATCTTGCATATCGATTGCGTACCTGTGTACCAAAATTGAGAAAGATCCATGCAGTAGTTCCTGAGAAATGACAATAAAGTTTCATGGGGAAATCCAAGATGGCTGCCTGGTCGCCATACTGGATTTTCAAATCGTACCAGGAAAGGTATCTTGCACAACTAGACCCCAAGGGGAACCTGTGTACCAAATTTTAGAAAGATCCATGCATTAGTTCCTGAGAAATCGCGATAACAAGGTTTCATGGGGAATTCCAAGATGGCTGCCTGGTGGCCATATTGTATTTTCGAATCAGACCAAAAAAGGTATCTGCACAACTAGGACCCAAGGGGAACCTGTGTACCAAATTTGGGAAAGATCCATGCAGTAGTTCCTGAGAAATCACGATAACAAGGTTTCATGGGGAAATCCAAGATGGCTGCCTGGTGGCCATATTGGATTTTCGAATCGGACCAAAAAAGGTTTCTTGCACAGCTAGACCCCAAGGGGAACCTGTGTACCAAATTTGAGAAAGATCCATGCAGTAGTTCCTGAGAAATCGCGATAACAAGGTTTCATGGGGAAATTCAAGATGGCTGCCTGGTGGCCATATTGGATTTTCGAATCGAACCGAAAAAGGTTTCTTGCACAAATAGACCCCAAGGGGAACCAGTGTAGCAAATTTGAGAAAGATCCATCCAGTAGTTCATGAGAAATCGCGATAACATGGTTTCATGGGGAAATCCAAGATGACTGCCTGGTGGCCATATTGGATTTTCGAATCAGACCAAAAAAGGTTTCTTGCACAACTAGATCCCAAGGGGAACCTGTGTACCAAATTTGAGAAAGATCCATGCAGTAGTTCCTGAGAAATCGCAATAACAAGGTTTCATGGGGAAATCCAAGATGGCCGCCTGGTGGCCATATTGGATTTTCGAATCAGACCAAAAAAGGTATGTGCACAACTAGGCCCCAAGGGGAACCTGTGTACCAAATTTGAGAAAGATCCATATGGTAGTTCCTGAGAAATCACGATAACAAGGTTTCATGGGGAAATCCAAGATGGCTGCGTGGTGGCCATATTGGATTTTCGAATCGGACCAAAAAAGGTTTCTTGCACAACTAGACCCCAAGGGGAACCTGTGTACCAAATTTGAGAAAGATCCATGCAGTGGTTCCTGAGAAATCGCGATAACAAGGTTTCATGGGGAAATTCAAGATGGCTGCCTGGTTGCCATATTGGATTTTCGAATCGGACCAAAAAAGGTTTCTTGCACAACTAGACCCCAAGGGGAACCTGTGTACCAAATTTGAGAAAGATCCATGCAGTAGTTCCTGAGAAATCGCGATAACAATGTTTCATGGGAAATCCAAGATGGCTGCCTGGTGGCCATATTGGATTTTCGAATCGGACCAAAAAAGGTTTCTTGCACAACTAGACCCCAAGGGGAACCTGTGTACCAAATTTGAGAAAGATCCATGCAGTAGTTCCTGAGAAATCGCGATAACAAGGTTTCATGGGGAAATCCAAGATGGCTGCCTGGTGGCCATATTGGATTTTCGAATCAGACCAAAAAAGGTTTCTTGCACAACTAGACCCAAAAGGGAACCTGTGTACCAAATTTGAGAAAGATCCATGCAGTAGTTCCTGAGAAATCGCGATAACAAGAATTGTTTACGGACGGACGGACTGACGGACGGACTGACTGACGGACGACGGACGACGGACGACGGACGACGGACCACGGACGAAAAGTGGTTTGAACAGCCCACCATCTGGTGATGGTGGGCTAAAAATGAAGCGATATACAAGAGGTGTGGAAAATTGACGTCTGGCGACTAAAAAGTAAGCATCTGACTCTACAGGAAAGCATCCCTCAGCACCTCACATTGACAGGAGAATACGGTAGATACTTCGTGTAGGAAGCTATTGTCCGAGTCTTTCTGTACCTGAAAAGGCTCTAGTCTAGTCATATTTTTGTGCCCAGACTTGGCTATTATATGCATTGTCTCGTGATAACTACATGGAGTATAAACCCAGAATACGGTGGATTCTCGGACGTAGCTTTGGTATCTCAGTCGCTCACTCATTGCAGATGTTCATGTGGAGACTATGAAGTATCCATACGGCCCGTAGCTCCGATTGAAGCGGAATTAGATATGCTAGCTGTGGTGACAGATCAGCTCGAACAAATAACTCATCTGATGTTAATGGATGAACAGCGTGGACGTCTGATGGAGTGAACGCCTCAACATGGGGTATACCTGGAGTCATATGGTTGCTTTTTATTCGTCAGACGTCGTTAATTTATCTAACCCTTACATATCTCGCTAAGTTATTATCTGTATATGATAGGATTCCACTGGTGGACTGTTAGTCTCCGAGGCCCGCCCTATGTACATGTCATTTGACAATGACATGTCATTTGACAAATATATGTAGGTTTATTGTCTTGGTAGGAAATTTACCACAAGACGTCGGGCGTTACAGGTTAGTTTAAATGGGCATCCTACGCCATCGACGCTCATCCATTAATATCGGATGAATTACTAATTTGAACTGATCTGACATCACACCCCCGAGCTAACGTCTCTAACGCCGATTAAGCTGGTGCTAGGGGGCGTGTGGTTACTTCATAGTTGCCACGCGGCTGAATTACCAAGGCTACGGCTTAGAATGCTTCGAATTCTGCTTGTACATAACGTGCCGATGGAGAATTTCCTCTATTTTATGGTTGCTTTTCAGTATCCCACCTTTTACATATCTCACTAACCTGTTCTAGGCATATTTTTTCGTGATTTTTTTTATTTGCATACGGTTGAAATTCACAGCAATATTTATTGAATTTGGAAGATAGCGCATGTGTATTAGCAATAGCAATACATATCGTGGTAAGCGAGTGGTTTCATAACACGGACTGTCGTAAAATGACGGTGCATCGTTCATGTAGCAGATGATCAACCCGGTTGACAACAGTTTCATTGACGACAAACGATTAGCTTACTGCAACAAATCGCCACCATCACATTGAAATGAATCTTTATATCGTAGGCAATCACTAAATCGGAGATGTAGACATACTGCACAATAAGACAAAATAAGCCACATTTCTCTATGTTTCGTCCTGTCCTATTCCACCGTAATACAGACAGTTTGTCACTCGAATTTTGATCTCCGCATCGAACCTCAGTTCACGAGAATGAAACTTATTTTTCTTGCGATTTTTTTCGATCATGCGATCATGCATTATTTTGTTTGCAAGAATTTTTGATGGATAATTCTATCATTAGCTGTTCAACTACTTCACCAGATGTTCATATCTCAAGTAATTTTGAATGAATTGTGAGTTACATCGTCAGATTTTTGCTTCAAATGCTGACGAGCAAGTTATCTAACTTCTGGAACAACAGTATCACACATGTGATTCAGTATACGGTGAAAGAAAAGTGTTTAGCGTTAGTTGATTGACATATTGTCTGACGATGGTGACCTATTGTCTGACGATGGTGACATATTGTCTGACGATGGTGACATATTGTCTGACGATGGTGACCTATTGTCTGACGATGGTGCTTGGGCCTTGCGAACTGGGACTGGAACGCAAATTGCCAGTCGATGCAGGAATGTCTGCCGCTCATCTTCTTCCAAATGAAACACTGGTTGTATCTTTGTCAACTATGTCTTTACAGTGTGAATGACCCGAATCCTTGCATTCATTATATATCGCATTGTTCGGACTTCATGCCACACATGATTATACAAATAATGTAACAAATAACAATAGCCGATCGCCAATAACATGTTAGGAAACCTACATGTATGCTTTCTTTTTCTGCCAAATATCTGTAATGTCACCCTTTGTGTCGCGGGTAACGGGCTCAGTAACAAGTAATAATAGCCGATCGCTAATAACATGTTAGGAAACATATGCTTACTTTTTTCTGTCAAATGCCTGTAATGTCAACCTTTGTTTCGCGGGTAACGGACTATACCAGAATGAATCCCAAAACATGTATACCTCGGATTTTACTAGTATGTCATCAAGCCCCGATTTTGCAAATACCTTACAAATAACAGCCAAATATGTCAAGGTAGATATTCCTCTGAGTGGCAAAATCGTGGCGAGGAACTCCGCAGCCCCCACCATCAAAACTGTGGTGAGGAACTCCGGGGGACCTCCTCAATCAAATCACTCTGATTCTGCAAACAATTCCCTTATCCAGCACCTCACGTTGCTGTTCCGAAACGGTCATCCTTCACACAGTACTCCCGGTAGAAGGTACAGCATAAACGGTATTACGCTCTGTTGGGAAACTTTATGAATGTTACTGGTGATGCTGGCATCATGGCGCAGTAGACCATGGCATAATTTCCTGGTTAATGGATGGAAATAATGGCGTTGAATCCGAACCAGCTTGGAACATATTGCTCTTCGGTTGTAACATCTTCTAAAGGATCCAGGCATTTACGTCTTAACAATGGCCTAGTGAAGTCAGTGAACATTCTCCACTTCTCTGTATCATGTTTTCTCTCAGTTACATGATATTTGAGCAAATCTTAAAGATCTTCGGTATATTGTTTGTTCTGATCCTGGTCATTAGAATACTTCAGTAAATTATCAATATGAGCTGTGTTTTAACCATAAGGCCGCCATCAAGCATCAGCTACCTGCGTTAACCAACCAGTAAGAATTCAACATGGTATGACTGCACTATCCCTTGCACACTGTCCCTTATAGTAGCTTCATACAGCTGTATCCGTTCTACGATGGATGGATGGATGGATGGACACTTGGGCACTCCATCGCACTGTGATGGGCACTGGCAGTGCGAAACGCCGTGCAACCCGTTTCCCCCAACCCATCTTATACGTGATTCCTCTTTACAGTGTCACATAGACACTGTGTAATCCCCACATTATTATTGAACAATATACCTTCTCCACATTCAACACAACCTTATACTCTTCTTTTTCCATAACTACAGAAGTACCAGATAATATTTTCATCTGTAAAGCCCCCTTATCCTCTCTTATCACTCATTCTAGTGATAGGTACTATTAGTCAAAATTGTGACAACTAATTTGCTATCCATCTGGTCAGACTGTCATGGCCAGAACAATGCTCCAGTGTTCTAGATCAGCAACATGTATGTCTGTGGACTGGCAACATCAACCATGTCTTTGAAATACTGCAGCGCTGGTGTTGACTCATTGACTTGAACCACTAGCTTCGCCAAAATATAAACCTTGTCTCCAAACGCTCAATGATTGAACCCATATCTAGGATGTCATCCTATCGCTACTCTAACTTTATCGTTGGTAGGATATTCTGGAATGAAACTTCTTGTATCGAAGAGCACTCTTTGCCAACTTCTTCAATATTGTTCCTGCTCGCTTATATATTTCTTTCGCCGATATAATAATTGACTTGAAAACTCGCATGGATTGGAGCATACTTGACAGCCATAATGGTTTTACAAATAGAACTGTTGACCGCTTCTCTCTTACAGTAAACCAACTTTTTATTATATGTCCGTTTGAAGTTGGCGCTGTCTAACGAAAATGCTTTCCGGTTATTGAGACGGGCAATTTTGTGCGTGAGGGCTGAATATTGAATGGCGGATCTGACGCCTTTGTCATACACATCATGACACATGTTGTGTATTTGGATCTGTCCCCACCAATTAATTAAGAGACATAGCACTAACACGGTTTGATGATTCACTCATTACTTTAGAAAGTGTCTCTTGGAAACTAAAACTTTTAACCATGATCAGCTTGACACGTCCGCGCATCTGTATAGTCATACGGAACAGGCCTCAGATCCAACATACATATATTCAGCCATCGTCCATAAAAGAATTTCCGCGTCAATAATCGAAAGTCCTCTTTCGTATGACAGTACCAATTCCAAATGAGTATGAAATAATAATAAAACACAAGATGGTTTCCTACAATAGAGAAGCGGTCAACACTGTTTACTGATGTGAGCAAGATGACGATGTTCTATACATAAAATCATAATCACTGACCATTATTCTTTATCTAAATGAATTCCAAATTGTTTCCAAAGTATACATCTTAGTGACGCTTTGATTGTGACTGTTCATTTGAACATCATGAAGAGGAATGACGCAAGATATTCAAACGGCCACTTGCCCCGGGTTAAGCGGAATTAGACACGAGTTACGAAAAGCAGCGCCAGAAATAGTATTTTGCCGTCAGTGTACTATATTTATTCTCCGGTGCTGATTAAAATCGTCACAGTCTGCACATTATGTAGCTACGCGAAATATGTATACGTCATAGGCAGGTCCTTCTGGAACATTGCGATCCTGAAATGGGTAATTAACTATGTCAAAATTGCAATCGTATGTCTTGTCGTACAGTCAACGTGGGAGAAAGCCCTGGTCATTCTTGTAAGTGTATAGATCCAGATATGATGTTCCATCTGGGCTATCAGTGGTTTCCTTTAAATCCAGTGAAGGTGTCACTGTGTAGATATCCTTCATGGCGTTTCTAATATAGGGATTATCCAGTGCTAGGAGATCGTCTATATAGTATTGGTGAATGAGATGGAACGGGCTTTGGAATGGTTATCTTTTTGCAATTTCTGCATATGGGCGTATTCGTAAAACAGGTCTGCCAAAAGTGATGTACAATTTGTACCCACTGGGATACACAAGGAGACTTAACCTGTTTTAACTCCGCTTAACCCGGGGATAGGGGACGTTTGAATATCATGTGTTTTCCACCTTCATGGCGTTCAAATGAACACTCACAATCACGACTGAATATTGAATGTCAGATCTGACACTTGCTATTAGATGAAGTCGTGCTCACCAGTAACACCACAAGTAGTTGTCGACTGAATATCGACTAGACTGGGTGGGTACATCAATGAATAACAGTGCAAAATGTGAAAGTATGAATGGATAACATAACGGCACACGAAATTGTAGAAGTATGGGCGCATGCTTTCGACGGAAAACGTACGATATCGTGCCGGTATTTCCCTTTTTAAATTTTCTGTTTAGGAAAATATGTCTTACTGGATTGCTAGGAAAAATGTCTTAGCTGGACTAAAAGATAGGATCCGGACAACCTTTCCTACCGAACAACCTTTCCTTTTACACCGGACAAAGATTAAAGGCTCTTAGAAACAATGAGAATGAAGAGATAGAAGTTATTGGAAATATTTATGATACACTACGATTTATAACAATGAACAAAATCCAGATGCTTGTTTGTGTTGGCCGTTGGTTGGAATGTTTTTCTGGTTACGGGTATTGTAAAATGACGAAGGGTTTTCAAGGATTTCTGTGACCAGTGTCATAAATGCCTTGTCCACGTTAATGTTCTCCTTTGCGCTGGTTTCAACGAAAGCTATACCTTTTTCGTCCGCGGCAGCCTGTATGGATAGAAAACAAACAGTATATGTTAGTAATCGTCGTTATATTGAAATAAGGTTTACCAAAAATGTGCGCAGGTTGTATTTAGAGTGCCTCCAAAGCTCATTTACTCACTTGAAACATAGCTTATTGGTATCGTAATTATATAATCTTCTGATTCGCTGTCTTTCCAAGCCCCGTGAGGCTCTCGGTGATTGACCTGGGATGTCGTTGTGCACACCCCAGGTCATAGTAAGAATAGGTCTCAGTTCCTCAGAGAGCTTGTCGTAAGAGGCGACTAACTGGGGCAACAGTGAGGAATATGACCCAACCCGTGAGGTTCCCAGGTGTAAAAAGGAATAAGCCCCAAAGGTCGTGATATGACTGAAATATAGTTGAAAGCGACATTAAATCATATTCACTCACTCACCCAAAACAATAATAAGAATAGAAAGAATAATGGGCAAACTATTATCAGTCAATAGTAAGAGCTCGATATTTCTGTATATATTATTTTATCATTTTGAAACACAATAACTTGCTCTCCGTGTTTTCACGTTCGAATGCCACAAGAAGGAACAATCTTACTAGTCTCGAGGTTTCCATGAAACAAACTCAGAAAATACGAAAGGTGATATATGATATTTTGATTCTAACACATGATAGTAAGAGATGTCTGTGTAGAACACTTTGTCCCATCTCATACATTTGAACATACAAGGCCAAAAACAAGATCAGTAGGTTATCGTGGATATTACGAAGACTGTACTTGAAAAGTTTGACACAAAAGCGGCAAACCTGCATGCAGTGACATCATCAAAGCCAAATAGCAGATATCTTGGGTACAGTAAGGACTAGATCTGTGGGATTTCACAAATTGATACCTTGAAACAAAGGCATTAATCCAACCTCCAACGATGGTTACAATGGCGACCTCGATCGGAAGTCAAACCAGAAGTAGCCTATAATAGGTATTTAGTATGGCCTGAAGAAATAAAAAAAAACCCAGATGTTATATCCCGCTAAATATCCTCGAAAGTTGCGAATGACGTCTAGTCCTTAACGTTCGCGAAACATAGGCTATTTTCGGTTTTCATGACGTCATTTCCGGTTCGGCAGCTATTGTGTCAAAAACACCAGCTTTATATTCGGAACTAACGCGAAAACCTACCGACTTTGTTTCGTGACACTGATATTGCAAGGTCAAAGTCAGCTGCTTAAGAAGGGACAAGCCAGGTACGCACATAAAGAGATAGGGCAAAGTGACCCATATAGACACCTCATACTACTCACGCGTTTCTGCTTGTTTTCGGTGTATCCTCTAATTCACGATGGTGTGAAACCACCATGCAAAATTGTCTCATAAAGCAGGTCTGAAATCGAAAGAAGACACCAAATTCGAACCAGATATCGGTATATACATGTATTAGTTATTTCTATGGTTTATTCAGTTTAGAGGAAAAGGTTCAAACCTTGGCAGTGTCGTAATCAACTGCACGCTCTTGGACATCGCTCTTCGTTCCGACGAGCATCTTTGACACATTAGGATCGGAATAGCGATCGACCTCCGTCAGCCACATTTGAATGCTGTAAAACGTGGACTATGCCAATGAAAAAAAAAACAACTGACAGTATGATTGAAGTATGGAGAATATATATTGTGTTCCTTACTTGTGTGACTCGGTACAACAAACGTGGTTCATGCTCCACATTAATGAGTTGATACGAAGTTAAGGGAGTCAGAAACTCACTCCTACCAAGTTTATGGGCATAATTACAAGGGGCCTATTCTACATTCAGTAGTCAGCCGTGGTCCATGAAGAAGACTCGTGTACATTATCAAAATACTTAATTCAGAAGACAATATTAGCACTAAATTCCAAGCAGGCATAACATAGCAATATATATAAGCACAAGGTAATTTATTGCATGAGAAATGTAAGCAGCTTTCAACTATGCGGACAAGATATGTCGATGTATATCGTCAAATCCATATCATTGGCCTGCTTTAGTTAACTCCATTTCTATGATTTTTCATTTAAAAACTATGGAACTGTAAAACATATGGCGTTCAGACGACGCGTTGTCAAGGGTTAAGTGGAATTAAATACAACTAACGAAACGTTACAGTGCCTTTGATCTTGAACGCCGCAATGGTACTTTGCTATCAGTATCACCAAATTTGATAGGTAGCAATTTATCACCAGATTTGAGAACTGTTCAGTGAATGAACTTAGTGGCACAGTAGAGCCTTGTCCAATCAGCATATTCTCAACATCTAGCATTCAATATTACAATTCCGTGGCAGTGTCTACCCCGGTCAAAATATCCGAGAAAGTCACTGCAGACCTAGGATTAAACTGATTAACGTTGAAGAGTAAGGAAAATTACCTCGTCATCTATACTGTAATGCACCATTGCACCATGAACACCCCGATAATAGGCTGAAGTCACCGTTCTGAAGTTTTCTTGTCCCGCAGTATCCCACTAAAATAAAGATATTTATGGCACCTATTGTTAAAGTAGCATATTTCGATAGAATGGTAAATAGGGAGGATTAAGTCGGATGATATATATTGAACGCCTTTTTCATCCTCTTAACAAACTAAGAAGATATTCACCGAAAGCAGACCCTCGCCCTCGAGGTATAGTGAATATATGTCCGCAAATTTCAACATCCACAGATGTGAAAGTACATTGTTGGATACATAATTGCGGACAGACAGACAGACCTAACCCAAAACAATACTCTCGCCAAATCATAATGGGTAATCTCCTATATGTAGAAAGACGTAAATAAAAGGCAATTTTTTTTTTTTCGAAGACTGAAAATATACAAAAAAATCCTTTTGCACTGATGAAGAAAAAGGAAAATTATTTTTATTTCCGAAGACCGAAAATATAAATAAAATTCCTTTTTCACTGAAAGGAAAATTATTCTCTTTTCCAAATCCGATAAAATAAATAAAATATCTTTTTCACAAGTTTTGAGAGAAAAAGGGGAAATATTCTGTTTTCCTGAGAGTGAAAATATAAATAAAACGCATGTCCCTTCCACGGCTCCGTAATATCGCCCATAGCTCTGCTTCTTTAAGACTCACGTACCAGTGGCACGTGACATAAACGCGCGGCTGACGTAAACAAACGATTTGGCAGCTGCATTTGTGAACCCACGTGTAGATTTCGGCAAGAGGGAAATATGCGTCCATGGATTCTAGATACATTAACGGAAATTCTTCAAAGAGAATCGACGGTCCAAAGGGGAAACGACGGTAACTATATCCATGCTCCTTCAACGAGATCCCCATATACGTCCGCCATACTGTCAAGCCCTGAAAGCAGGGCGATTTCCCGGTATCCGTCTTCTTACATAAAAATAAGGTACGTCGTTTCCATTCAAAATGGCTTGTCCTGGTATCGGTACATGTATAGTTAATGTATATGGAATTGGTCACACACAACTTCCGCAATTTCCCAGCTGATTAATTCCATGAAGATTTTCGTTAGTATGTTCCACTATTATTATGTTATAGTCTTACATTATCGCTCCAATTCTATTCTCTGATTATCGAATCGTAAAACTCTTCTAGAAAAGGTTGTCAATCAAGGCAATTTTATTCTCTTATATACTCATGATTATAAAGCCTGATCTTATTAGTATATTTGAATAAAAATAACACCAACTGTGTTAATTATTTGAAGCGATTTGTGAACTCTTTTTTTTTCTTGAAATTAGTTGATGGACCTTACTAAATACAATAACAATGAAGGAAGTTAGCCAATAATCATATGGATTCATTACGCGGTTGATTGTGAAGAAATAGTTCTTCAGTTTTGAAGTATTACAGATAGACTGTGCAGTTTAGCGCCATCGTTTGATGGGAACAGTTAATGTTGATTGTTCGGAAGGTCATACGCGGAAATCATACCCAATTATATATTTATTTTTTTCTGGCTGTCATGTACCGTGAGTATAAAGAGGATAGAACAAGTACTGGTTCGCTCGGTGTCAGTATAATGTGACTGATTGGAGTGTCATGTCTGCCTACGGCATGATATTTCAGTGGGACAGCACTATAAAATGGCAGCATTAGATTATCTGCTCTGTTACAAGTAGGTACCCCCGCCCTCCCCTTCCCCTCTCTTTCCTTCTCCGTCGTGATATAACTGGAAAAAAATGTTGAAAGCGACGTTAAACCCTATTCACTCACTCACTCCTTAAATCGTCAGAGCTAGGGGCGTTAAAGTAAACAGGTCTGTGTATATGGGAGAGTGTCAATTGGAGCGACGATAATGCATCCTGTGTCCTTCCACATATATGTGCAACATTGTAACGATCGTGATTGCCATTGTTGACGAACGATCTGTTCGTAACAATGTTGCGCAGTAGCATCCTATCATCGTTTCTTACAGAGAAAATTACATTTGAATAGAATATAATTAGTATGAGTATCGATTTTTCAAAAGTAATTTTCCTTAGGAGCTCTTCTCCTGAACAAAACTCTATAAGAACACACACACACAGACTCTCTCTCACACACACACACACACACAAAATATATTGAGGATCATGTGAAGTCTAAAACTGTTTCATGTTCAGTCGATAAATCAAACTGCTAAGTAACACTATAACTTTGTCTCAACTTGTAACAAAGGTCTACTTACTATCTGTATCTTGACGACCTTGTCTTCAATCGTTACTGTTTTTATTTTCTTTTGAAAATGGAAATGAAAGATTATGACATAATAAAAAATAACGTCTCGTACACAAATCAACACAAGTCATTATGTTTCTCGTTATTCCGGTAACTAAGTGATTGCTGATTCTTTCCTTTCCTTTTTGGTTATTTCTGAATCAGAAACTTAGTTATTGTATAAAACTGTTTATGGAAAGATTTGACTAAGACCATTTCGTTCCATAAATATTAATACCCTTTCAACTTTAACACTCAATGCATATGGCTAGTTCATTAGCTACACTGCGAAAAACATTGTGTTGTTTTAACACAATTTTGTGCTAAAATGGCGTCAACACAAAATATTTTGTGTTGAAATCAACATGGTTTTGTGTTAAATTTAATATATCAACACAAAATTGTTTTGAGTTCAATACAAATTAGTGTTGATTCTTACACAATTTGTGTTATTTTCAACACAATTCTGGTGCTAAAATGGCTTCAACACAATTTTTTTCGCAGTGTACCATACGTGACCATAAACCTCAATAAACAGCCGGATACCGTTACTCATTCCACTGAACGATTCAATATATTCAGATATAATAGATGTACTTACGAAATCAATTCCAATTGTGGTGATCTCATCGCCTGTAAACGCCTCTTCCTACAATATACATTTATACTGATATGATGGCAATAACCATTATCCGTAATCCACAAAACAATCAACGATCTGATCTAGGGAGAATTATCTCAACGGGCACTTCTTGTCGAGAGGACGACAGTACCAATGACATCACTCATTCGCTTTAAAATTTTTAATTAAGAAAGAACTGTAGACCCTCTGAATGAATGCTGGCGTGGAGTTGGTTCGCTACATTGACTGGAAATAAAACGACAAATAACTTTGTACATGTGTACATCTACTGAAAACTTTCAGGTGATACTATCTCTATCACAACTAGGTCTGACAGCTATTGCTGGTGTAGTAGTCTTTGAATGCTGGTACAATGATCTGTTAACAGACATTAATTTGCACACAAACACCAGATTCGACAGAGCCAGTCCTCATACATGAAAAATTTAGAACCTGACACCAATTAGACATAACATAAATGTGCATATATGAACACAAGCTAGTTCCTTGTTGCCGATTAAGGGAGTTGACAGTAACGTGTTGTTGTTGTTGTTGTAACATTTTGAGCACGTTATGAGATGCTAAAAAAATTGAAGTAAACAAATCATAGCTATCTGAAACTTCATACGTCCGTAACTTGGCTGTTGTGTTAAATATTTGGACAAAAACATGTTTTAAAACATTTCTGAATGTTGTCAAATGTGGTACATAAGATCTCACATTTGACAAAAAGTATATTTAGGTAAAGAACTTACCACATATCTCGTCATAAGGGAGGACTTCCCCACACCGGAATCTCCCAGTAATAAAACTTTGATTAGATGATCACTGAAAGCAAACACAATCATAGTTATAGTGAAACATTCAGATGTATTCAAGCTATCGGTTGGGCGAATTAAGCTGGAACTGGCAGACATGTTCTACATCTCAATATTTACGCTTGAGGATAATCATTCTGGGACCATAATATAAATTTTACTGAGACATAATTCGTTGTATCTCTGGTTTGTACTCTGGTTCTATCGTGTTTGAATTTATATACTACTACTAGTAACATCACAAGATGGCATTGCATATACCGCAAAATGCATTATTGAATTTACTCAATAAATCGTTCCGTCTATTTATGATGAACCAAACCAATTTATCAAAGGTGGCTAATTTCCTGAAAAGTAAGATATTTTATTACTTACTAGTTTTTGTCCATTTTTGCAATAAACTAGGCAGTAGAGCCTATCAGATACTCCGTATGGCAATCAATCTATACAAGCTATATCTACACACAGCTGAATGATCGGCCTCCACATTGTCTTCAGACGGCGTAACTATAGCGACCATCTGCCCCTTCCTGCAGTCAAAGCACAGACGAGCCCTGTCCTGCATTATCCGCCAATAATAACAGTATTATGATTATCCCTCAACTGTTAGAACATTACCCAATTTACACTTATCAAAAAAATGGTTTATATATCGCGACAAATTGTGAATAGCAGGCGTCAGATACGACATTCAATATTCAACCGTCGTCAACAATCGAAGTACCTATGTCATATGACAGTATCAACTTCGTATGTGCATGAAATATAAATAATTAAAACACAAGATGGTTCCCTACAAGAGAAAAAATGGTCAACATTTTTGAATGGTGTCAACCAGATATGATGATGTTCTTTACATAACCATTGTTCTTTATCCAAATGAATTCCCAAGTCGTTTTCCATAGTAGATAGATAGATTTATTGCTCAGTTTTGTCCATAGGACTAAAATGCATATACAATAAGACATACATTAAAACAAATATAACATGAGTACATTAAGACAAAACAATTAAGACACTAAAACAATAGGACATTAAAAGAAACATCATACAAGAAACATAAAAACAATATGAAACCATCACAGACAATATCACAGACAATATAAACAAAGACAACAAAATACATTTGAATACATCACTGATGATTTAGCGTTCTCGTGGATGCCTTGGGTTATACTTGTGATGTCATACATGGGCTAAGACTGCTGTACATTAAAACATATATAAGAATATCTGGCTACTTCTTTAGTTATCACAGGATTTCTAGTATGTAGTCTAACTAAGAATGATAACTATATTTAAGGCGCAGGAGGATAGTCCTGGCGTTAACGTCACATTTGTAATCAACAGCAATACCATATTATACTAGCTCATTTGTGTCTGATATTCCTGATACTAGCCTGTGGAGACTTGTTCCATTGTTTATGGGGATAATATATACAGGCCAGGTGAATTCAGATAATTACACAGCGGGCCCATTATGTAATGTCTTCTCAAGCCGATTATAAAATTGTATACAGCTTTATTTCACACGTTGGTTAACGTCTAGCACATAAAGCACTGACTACAGGGAAACACTACTGGGTCCACCACATAAAGCTGAAACTATACAGACTGGTATAGAAGCAATGTGTTAATAATTGATTGAACCAATCTGTGATAACGAGAAGATCTCACACACTTGTCCGAAATCTGGGTTATACACGGCCTTCCGTCTTTGATAGTCAACATTGCAAGATAAAAGTCAGTGAATGGCACGAGATCTTGCTTGAAATACGTTCAACTATTGGGCATGGTTGAAGGAACTGCTCTTTGATTTTACCGTGCTCCCCCCCCCACGCCCCTCCCCACAATTTCCTTCACATGATTGTGCCTTCTGTTAGAATCTCCCGCTTGCTAAATGATTCCAAGAATTTTTCTCCACACAGTCTGCAACGGTTATACAAAACGAAGTGTTTAATATGAATCAATTGTTCCAAATCAATCATAATTAGCATTTCATGATATAATTCATAATTAGCATTTCATGATATAATTCATAATTAGTATTTCATGATACCATATCATATCTGAAAAGCTGGGATTTACTTACGCGGTTAATAATCAGATCAGTACGACTAAGTTTATCTGTTGGTCACATAGTTTATCATCTTCCAACGGATGACTTGATAGGGCTAATACAGCATCGTTCTAAAATATTTGTATCTAATACCGCTCAAGCCGGTGCTAGAGGTCGTGTGGTCATGTCATTCAATATGTTCACATGAACAGTTACAATATAAGCGTGGCTGGGATACCAATCATCACAGAGATCATTTTATGTACTTGTGATGTTTCTGAAATATGCAGTCAGTATATTTGTCTTTGGGTCATATGACTTCTTGTCAGTATGCCAGCATCGTTTTTCACCACCCTTTCAATGTTGCATTTAATGGTTGCCTGTATACGGTGAAATTCTGCTGATGGACGCTTCGTCCCCGAGGCTTGCACTCTGTACAGATCATTGTAATTGTATTTTGGGGACTTGTAAACATGGTGAAGAATGAAGCGCTTGGTCGGCGACAGATCTAACAGGTATTTGTTCTGAATACGAACTTGAACTCAATAAACACTCCCTCGTTTTGTCTTTTTCTTTTTTTTTTGCTATCTGGCGATCAAATAGTTCATCAGTTTCCAACAGATGACATGATAGGGGGGTATTACATCATCGCTCTGAAATATTTGTACAGCTCAAGCCGGTGCTAGGGGCCGTGTGGTCATGTCATTCACTATATTCACATGAACAGCTACAATAAAAGCGTGGCTGGGATACCAATCATCACAGCGACCACTTTTGATTCTTGTGATGTTTTAGAATTATGCAGTTAGTTTATTCGTCTGTGGGGTTATATGACTTCTTATCAGTATTCCGGCTTCGTTTTCTACCACTCTTTCAATGTTGCGTTTAATGTGTTTGTTCGAGAGAATTAAAAGGGGTCTTGAATCAAATTCAGAGAAAGTTCGCAAACTAAATGGATGGAAAAGACCCTTGACTCGTCATATTGTTCGCTATCGGAAGCAAGTGGATTTGGTGGTATATATGTGTTAGGAGATAGTACTGAACTTTCAACTCTGAAAAAAAACGAAACACGAGCCAATACTTGTGGTTACAAAAAGGTGCATGTTTTGATCGCGACTGAAGAAAATCACTCTCACGACTACTGATATAATAGATCTCAGGTCACTGAATAATTTATGTTTACGGTCATGATAACGAAATTGTACCTGGACGATTCTCTAATTAAGTTTAGACTTCATTATTTCTACAAGAAGTAGTATAATTCATGTGTTACACGCATCTTGCGAGGTGTTGCCCACCTACATTTTTAGTAATACAAATGACGTCGTACAGTTTGCCTTTCTCTCTGCATTGAGAAAGCGGTGCCCATGTATCCAAATATTACCTCTGTCTGCGCATCACCTTATTAAACCCTGGGTATAGTCGGATGGCTTAAGGTCAAGATCGTGACTGACTGGAATAAAGCACCATATTTTGCAGAGGGGCTCATTTGGCCATAAGGAATGATCTCAGAAGGGGTGCCCATTTCTACAGGAGGTGGAAGGCCCTTAATTTGCATAAATCCAATATGGCCGCCATAATACATACAGTAGCCTCCTGTTGGCGACTATTTGACAGCTTGAATCGCCTTTTTTACACGAGATTGGTTTTCTACGAGCCTGACTGACTCAAGAAGAAAATAATAACGATAATTAGAAACTTTATTACCAGTTGAATATCCAATATGGCCGCCAGAGCGTCCCCAATAATAATATTATTGCTATACACATGTATGTGTGTTTATATATATGCTAATATATATTATATATATTTATGCATGTCACGGTTGTGAAGTACATCAAATGTTGCCAATTGGATTCTTCCCGGCTCCTTACATGTAAATTAGCATGTGTAAATCCAGCAGCAAATGGAGTTACTCTTCCAACACCGGTTGAAATCAGGCTAAAACTGTGCTAATTAACTACCCTGAGGTAGATTTACTTGTTTCAAGTTTCACAAGCGGTTTCGATATTTGACACTCGAGAATATATGCCTTTACTGTCTCGCGTATTCGTTCATCTGCTATGCAAAACCCTGCTATCGTAGAAGCTAAATTGGAGCTAAGGTCGAGTTTCTGGTCCCTTCTAAACTCCTCCTTTTGACAATAAGATTTGCTAAAAATTAGGCTTAGTTCCCAGAAAGAAGCCTAATACTTTTAGGGGCTCTTGATGACCGAGCTGTCTAGGCGCAACGCTGGTGATCGCAAGCCCCACACCGCTTAACCGGCACGGGTTCGAGCCTCGCTGTTGCATGTGTGAAAGTTTGCCAGTTACTTGTCGACAGGCGGGAGGTGGTTCTCTTCTGGTATTCCAGCTTCCTCCATCATTAAAACTGGCTGTCACCATATGAGTGAAATAACCTTGAGTGTGACATTAAACCAAATCCAGTAATACTTTTCGGGTACGTGATACACGATTTATCTTACCCTGGAAAATCTGCCTTGTCTATTAACGGTGCGATTCAACAGGACCTGATATGTTGAATATGTAGACATTAGATATCGCGATTGCATTAGTTCAAAAACATGGCCACTAAAGCTTGATGACAAAAATCTATTTAGATGATGCCTTCCGTATTTATGTGTCGGTGCCTCTCGATGGGATGCTCTACATCCTGTAAGATATTAAAGAGCTCAAGTCATTCTCTGCAATCGGTTATGGCTACAAAATTCGGCATATCAGAGGTCATCCACATACTGGACGACTTCATGTTCGTCTGTGCAAACGGTACTAGCCATTGTTCTATAGCTCTCAACACTTTCATTTACTGGGTGAGTATTTCGGCATTCCAATCCAACATGCCCTACTACCCGTCAATTACTATGGTTATACATGGGATTCAA
This sequence comes from Hanleya hanleyi, assembly GCA_036873755.1. Lineage (NCBI taxonomy): Eukaryota > Metazoa > Mollusca > Polyplacophora > Lepidopleurida > Hanleyidae > Hanleya > Hanleya hanleyi. The sequence continues at coordinate 61,538 of JAVTVY010032750.1, forward strand.
CTGGACTCCAGAACAATGAAAGCTTCATTTCCAGAAGACAAAATTCATAAAGTGAAAAGCATGCAGGGTGAATTCTCGCGCCGCAAAAAGGAACCCCTTGTGGAACTGCAGTCTCTAATTGGCTCGCACAAGTTTGCCTGTGAAGTCGTCGTGCCCAGTAGGGCATTTCTCCGCTGCCTGCTAGAATTTAACAATAGTTGTATCACAGGCTCACCATCACATTTGCTTGAATAAAGCTAGAGTCTATGTTAATACCTAACTTGTATTCCTGGAGTCTTTCAACGGAAAATTAATTTTCTTTCTCCAAATTGGGTATCCGATTTCGACGCTGCTGGTACCCTGGGTTTGACGGCTGTTTTCGGATCCTCGTGGATAGACCAAGAATGACCAGCACATCTTTCCCATATCACGGTCAAGCAGTGCTTGCCGTAGAAATTTGTGGCCATAAACTGGCAAATCATAACGTCTCTTTCTTGAAATTGGTTGAAATTAGTGCGTTAGTTAGTAGCTGCCTGCCTTCGAAATGACATTCTGTTCAGGTCAAAACATATTTTGGAACAATCTTATTCCTGAGAAACTCTCGCGGTTACAATTTCAGGAAGCGTTGTCTCTAACCCCTTGGCTCAATTGCTCGTCGCACCCAATACCCTGTCTGTTGTTCTTCAAGCATACATGTGTGCAGATATTTCCTCAATAACACAGGTCAGTGTGCCAGTAAGATATTCCTCATCCCATCGTCACAGTTGGTTTCCTTCAAAGCATTCTTGCATTTCAACAAGTATGCACCCTCCACAGCTTATGCATTCGTATCGTCTATCAGTTATGCGCACAATTTGGCTGCAGTACACGATCCTACGCAGCTATTCCTTGCCAAAAAGCTACTTACGAGCATGTCAAAATTACACGACCGGATACCAGATTGCCCATAACTAAGGATATCCTCCAGAAGATATTTTATGCTATACCCCACATTGTATCCATGTAATTCTTTTACCAGCAATGATTTTGGTAGCATTTCTGCTTTTTTACGCATTATAGTGAATTGACAGATCGTTCAAAACAAGACTGCAATAGCAATGTTCTTTAATACAACGATGTCTCTTTCTCCGATCAATCTGACCCATTACATAGTATTACATTATTATCCACAACTTCAAACAGAACATATCCCATAAACCAGTTATTTTGTTTATACTGATAATATTAGATATTGTCCAGTTCAATCAATCCTTGCTTATTTTCGGTTACATATTTCACATCCGAGGCCGGGCCCCTGTTCAAATTTCCAGAGAATACGCCAGTTTCAGCTGCCTATTTCTCAGCTCATATAAAACACGGGATCTCTTTAATCGGCATTGACCCTCTTTAATAGATTGGGGCGATATGCAAGAAGGGCCATAGCTTTCGCATTGGCGCCGCAACTTCATCTTCAGCAGCAGGAATCCCGAATGGCATATTCAAAAATGTGTAGATGGAAGTCTAACGCTATATTAGTGTTACAACACATATAAGGTAGCTATGCATTGTCCAGTCGCGGGTTTCGTTGTATGGTAGCCCCAACGAATTTGTTGCATAAAGGATCTGGTCCAACTTGACCCAGTTTGGCAAAGGTCAGTCAGGGGATGTCGTGCCATCTGAGTCAGTTATATATGATTATTTTCTAATATTTACTGTAGACTTAACACGAAGAAAAAAAGAAAAAAAACAATAATTCAAAATTTCGGATCGAAAATTAGTCAAAAATTGACCATATTTTGGTTCTGACGTAGCTGTAACGTCATTATGGCAGCCATCTTGGATTACTTTGCATTTCTCGCTAGACCCTTGCCAACACTATTAGTGTAGAAACTTTCAGACTCTTACCCTGAAAAATGGCGAATGTATGATGTTTTGAAAATCGTTGGGATAAAAATTGCCATTTATAGGCCCAAAATGACCCCGGGCCCCTAATGGGCCACATATTGCCTCCTGGGCCTCGAAATCGGGGGCACCCCTTCTGATATTGTTCTCGGTGCATCTGACGACACGTGTGCCAAATTTGGTGCTTTATTCCACTCTGTCACGATGAAGTGAAAATCTGGCCTTAAGCCACCGGACTAGTAGGAATCATACATGTATCATACTACAAACACCTACCACTGACCTTCGATTATTTGTAGCGGCAGATCGACGTAGGACGAAATAAAGTTCAATTCTTTTACTTGGCAGAGGTTGTCTAGAGAGGGATCAGCCGATTGGGACTTCTTTTTATGTAGTAGTCTGATGCCTAGTAGGACAGGATTTGTTTCTTCCAATCACCCTAATAGTAGGCATGGGTATCTCTTGTTGACTGGCCATACAGTTTGACAAGATTCACTGAGATGTGCCGAGCGGTTGACGTGTTAGTTTCGACTTGATGTAACCCAATTCAAATGCAGCACATTTCATTTCAACTTTCTGAATCACGTTCGCGAGAGCGACAATGCTTTCATGTGTCACTCAAGCAACAATCCCCAGAGCCTCGACTAGTCTTTAAATCGATGATCCTCACATTCGCCCATAGTTTAGCACATGATACGAATTCCTTAGCTTTCTTCATGAATTATTGTGATTTTTTTAGCCCACCATCACCAGATGGTGGGCTGTTCAAATCGCTTTTCGTCCGTGGTCCGTCGTCCGTCCGTCGTCCGTCCGTCAGTCCGGGTGCGCAAATAGCCCCTTGTGTGGCAGGATGTAGGTACAACATTTACTTGTATGTTGGTTTTTGCTCCGTAAACAATTATTGTTATCGCGATTTCTCATAAACTACTTTATGGATCTTTCTCAAATTTGGTACACAGGTTCCCCTTGGGGTCTAGTTGTGCAAGATACCTTTTTTGGTCCCATTCGAAAAAAATCCAATATGGCCACCAGGCAGCCATCTTGGATTTCCCCATGAAATCTTGTTATCGCGATTTCTCAGGAACTACTTTATGGATCTTTCTCAAATTTGGTACACCGGTTCCCCTTGGGATCTAGTTGTGCAAGATACCTTTTATGGTCCGATTCGAAAATCCAATATGGCCACAAGGCAGCCATCTTAGATTTCCCCATGAAATCTTGTTATCGCGATTTCTCAGGAACTACTGCATGGATCTTTCTCAAATTTGTTATACAGGTTCCCCTTGGGATCTAGTTGTGCAAGATACCTTTTCTGGTCCCATTCGAAAATCCAATATGGCCACCAGGCAGCCATCTTGGATTTCCCCATGAAACTTTGTTATCGTCATTTCTCAGGAAGTACTACATGGATCTTTCTCAAATTTGGTACACAGGTTTCCCTTAGGGTCTAGTTGTGCAAGATACCTTTTTCGGTCAGAATCGAAAATCCAATATGGCAACAAGGCAGCCATCTTGGATTTCCCCATAAAACCTTGTTATCGCGATTTCTCAGGAACTACTGCATGGATCTTTCTCAAATTTGGTACACAGGTTCCCCTTGGGGTCTAGTTGTGCAAGATACCTTTTCTGGTCCGATTCGAAAATCCAATATGGCCACAAGGCATCCATCTTGGATTTCTCCATGAAACCTTGTTATCGCGATTTCTCAGGAAGTACTGCGTGGATCTTTCTCAAATTTGGTACACAGGTTCCCCTTGGGGTCTAGTTGTGCAAGAAACCTTTTTTGGACCGATTCGAAAATCCAATATGGCCACCAGGCAGCAATATTGGATTTCCCCATGAAACTTTATCATCATTTCTCAGGAAGTACTGCCTGGATCTTTCTCAAATTTGGTACACAGGTTCCCCTTGGGGTCTAGTTGTGTATGATACCTTTCCTGGTCCGATTTGAAAATCCAGTATGGCCGCCAGGCAGCCATCTTGGGTTTTCCCATGAAACTTTATCGTCATTTCTCAGGAACTATTGCATGGATCTTTCTCAAATTTGGAACACAGGTTCCCCCTAGGGTATCGATATGCAAGATGCCTTTTTCGGTCCGAATCGAAAATCCAATATGGCCACAAGGCAGCCATCTTGGATTTCTCCATGAAAACATTGTTATCATCATTTCTCAGGAAGTACTGCATGGATCTTTCTCAAATTTGGTACACAGGTTCCCCTTACGGTCTAGTTGTGCAAGATACCCTTTACGGTCCGAACCGAAAATCCAATATGGCCACAAGGCAGCCATCTTGGATTTCCCCATGAAACCTTGTTATCGCGATTTCTCAGGAAGTAATGCATGGATCTTTCTCAAATTTGGTACACAGGTTCCCCTTGAGGTCTAGTTTTGCAGGATACCTTTTCTGATCCGATTCGAAAATCCAATGTGGCCACAAGGCAGCCATCTTGGATTTCCCCGTGAAACCTTGTTATCGCGATTTCTCAGGAACTACTTTATGGATCTTTCTCAAATCTGGTACACAGGTTCCCCTTGGGGTCTGGCTGTGCAAGATACCTTTTCTGGCTCGATTCGAAAATCCAATATGGCCACCAGGCAGCCATCTTGGATTTTCCCATGAAACTTTGTTATAATCATTTCTCAGGAAGTACTGCATGGATCTTTCTCAAATTTGGTACACAGGTTCCCCTTAGGGTGTAGTTGTGCAACATACCCTTTTCGGTCCGAACCGAAAATCCAATATGGCCACAACGCAGCCATCTTGGATTTCCCCATGAAACCTTGTTATCGCGATTTCTCAGGAACTACTGCATGGATCTTTCTCAAATTTAGTACACAGGTTCCCCTTGGGGTCTAGTTGTGCAAGATACCTTTTCTGGTCCGATTCGAAAATCCAATATGGCCACCAGGCAGCCATCTTGGATTTCCTCATGAAACCTTGTTATCGCGATTTCTCAAGACCTACTTCATGGATCTTTCTCGAATTTGGTACACAGGTTCCCCTTGGGGTCTAGTTGTGCAAGATACCTTTTCTGGTCCGATTCGAAAATCCAATATGGCCATCAGGCAGCCATATTGGATTTCCCCATGAAACTTTATCGTCATTTCTCAGGAATTACTGCATGGATCTTTCTCAAATTTGGTACACAGGTTCCCCTTGGGGTCTAGTTGTGCAAGATGCCTTTTCTGGTCCCATTCGAAAATCCAATATGGCCACCAGGCAGCCATCTTGGATTTCCCCATGAGATCTTGTTATCGCGATTTCTCAGGAACTACTTTATGGATCTTTCTCAAATTTGGTACACAGGTTCCCCTTGGGGTCTAGTTGTGCAAGATACATTTTATGGTCCGATTCGAAAATCCAATATGGCCACAAGGCAGCCATCTTAGATTTCCCCATGAAATCTTGTTATCGCGGTTTCTCAGGCACTACTGCTTGGATCTTTCTCAAATTTGGTACACAGGTTCCCCTTGGGGTCTAGTTGTGCAAGATACCTTTTCAAGTCCGATTCGAGAATCCAATATGGCCACCAGGCGGCCATCTTGGATTTCCCCATGAAACATTGTTATCATCATTTCGCAGGAAGTACTGCATGGATCTTTCTCAAATCTGGTACACAGGTTCCCCTTGGGGTCTGGCTGTGCAAGCTACCTTTTCTGGTCCGATTCGAGAATCCAATATGGCCACCAGGCGGCCATCTTGGATTTCCCCATGAAACATTGTTATCATCATTTCGCAGGAAGTACTGCATGGATCTTTCTCAAATCTGGTACACAGGTTCCCCTTGGGGTCTGGCTGTGCAAGATACCTTTTCTGGTTCGATTCGAAAATCCAATATGGCCACCAGGCAGCCATCTTGGATTTCCCTATGAAACTTTGTTATAATCATTTCTCAGGAACTACTGCCTGGATCTTTCTAAAATTTGGTACACAGGTTCCCCTTGGGGTCTAGTTGTGCAAGATACCTTTTCTGGTCCGATTCGAAAATCCAATATGGCCACAAGGCAGCCATCTTGGATTTCCTCATGAAACCTTGTTATCGCGATTTCTCAGGAACTACTTCATGGATCTTTCTCAAATTTGGTACACAGGTTCCCCTTGGGGTCTAGTTGTGCAAGATACATTTGCTGGTCCGATTCGAAAAGTCAATATGGCACAAGGCAGCCATCTTAGATTTCCCCATGAAATCTTGTTATCGCGGTTTCTCAGGCACTACTGCTTGGATCTTTCTCAAATTTGGTACACAGGTTCCCCTTGGGGTCTAGTTTATGCAAGATACCTTTCAAGTCCGATTCAGGGAATCAATATGGCCTGGGCTTGGCCATCTTGGATTTCCCCATGGCTGTGTTATCATCATTTCTTTGGGGAAGTACTGCATGGATCTTTCTCCACAATTTTTAGGTTCCCCTTGGGGTCTAGTTGTGCAGAATACCTTTTCTGGTTCGATTCGAAAATCCAATATGGCCTGGGCGGCCGTCTTGGTTCCCATGAACATTGTTATCATCATTTCTGCTTGGGAAGTACATGGATCTTCTCAAATCTGGTACCACGAGTTCCCTTAGGAGTCCACTGTTTCTATTGCGAATACCTTTTCTGGTTCGATTCGAAAATCCAATATGGCCACCAGGCAACCATCTTGGATTTCCCCATGAAACCTTTTTATCGCGATTTCTCAGGAACTACTGCATGGCCCTTTCTGAAATTTGGTACACAGGTTCCCCTTGGGGTCTAGTTGTACAAAATACCTTTTCTGGTCCGTTTCGAAAATCCAATATGGCCACAGGCAGCCATCTTGGATTTCCCCATGAAACCTTGTTATTGCGATTTCTCAGGAACTGCTTCCTTGGATCTTTCTCATTTGATTTTCATTCGCGGGGTCTAGTTTAGTGCAGATACCTTTTCTGGTCCCGATTCGAAAATCCAATATGGCCCATCGGGCAGCCGCTATTGGTTCCCCATGAAACTTTATCGTCATTTCTCAGGAATTACTGCATGGATCTTTCTCAAATTTGGTACACAGGTTCCCCTTGGGGTCTAGTTGTGCAAGATACCTTTCCTGGTCTGATTCGAAAATGCAATATGGTCACTAGGCAGCCATCTTGGATTTCCCCATGAGAAATTGTTATCGTCATTTCTCAGGAACTGCTGCATGGATCTTTCTCAAACTTGGTACACAGGTTCCCATTAGGGTCTCGTTATGCAAGATACCTTTTTCGCTCCGAATCGAAAATCCGATATGGCCACAAGTGGCCATCTTATATTTGCCCATGAAATTTTGTTATCGTGATTTCTCAGGAAGTAATGTACTGCCTGAATCTTTCTCAAATTTCGTACACATGTTCCCGTTGTGGTGCAGGTGTGCAAGATACCTTTTCTGGTCCGATTCCAAAATCCAATATGTCCATCAGGCGGCCATCTTGGATTTCCCCGTGAAACTTTGTTATTGCGATTTCTCATGAAATATCGCATTGATCTTTGTCATATTTGGTAGACAGGTTCTCCTTGTCGTCTAGTTGTGCAAGATACCTTTTCTGGTCAGATTCGAAAATCCTATATGGCCACAAGGCGGCCATCTTGGATTTCCCCGTGAAACCTTGTTATCGCGATTTCTCAAGAACTACTGCATGGATCTTTCTCAAATTTGGTACACAGGTTCCCCTTAGGGTCTGGTTGTGCAAGATACCTTTTCTGGTCCGATTCGAAAATCCAATATGGCCACAAGGCAGCCATCTTGGATTTCCCCATGAAACCTTGTTATCGCGATTTCTCAGGAACTACTGCATGGATCTTTCTCAAGTTTGGTATTTCCGAGCATGGTATCTTAAAAGAGATATCTCAAACTAGCCCCGTAAACAGAACAGAATTAGCATTCGTTCCTAATTATAAAATCTTACGTATGTTTCATAGCTCATGCCAAAGTGTCAAAGAGATTTGTCTTCGCTTCCAGTACCCAATGATGACGCATGCAAAAAAAAAAAAAAAAAAAATACTACTACAAAAGGAAGACGAAGGATCCTCCGTACATGCACATTCACTTCCAGACTAACTTTGCTCATTTCTCTTGTATTATAACAACCGGCAGAAGTACAGTTTCTAGAAATCTTGAAACTCGTGAAACTTAGATGATATCTTGGTGTTTTTCAGTGTCCCTTTTTCGATCTTTTTTGCTCAGATTCGAAATTCTGTAAACAAAATTACAAATCAATCTTCTGTTGTTAGTAACAATGGACAAAAGATCTTGTCATTAGCTTGCAATTATCGGACTATGGTGGGCGCCAAGATCCTTCAGGATCCCTCGTTTAACAGTGGTACCCACCAAAGTCGCTTAGAATTTAGGATAAACAGAAATGTGAAACTGTCAAATTTATATCTGTTTTGCAGAAAAACGCTTTGTCTTCAAATAATATCCTAATAAAGGAGAAAAGTAACTCCGAAAATACTACAAGACAGCATGGTACTCAATACTACAAGACAGCATGGTACTCAATACTACAAGACAGCATGGTACTCAATACTACAAGACAGCATGGTACTCAATACTACAAGACAGCATGGTACTCAATACTACAAGACAGCATGGTACTCAATATTTCAACATGTCTTATGTCATTTTCAAGAGTGATTTCATTACATGTTGAAATATTGAATTACATTTCTCCTTTATTATGTGAAGGTATTCAGTCGATCTACTAGTTGTTGATAATATCCTAGGCATGCCTATTATACTACCAAATCTGACCCCCATCCCCATGCCAAGTACATCGATAACGGGTGAACCTTGCGATTTATGTCCTTCATCAGCCGAGGCCGGCTCCAGACCTATAAGATAATTAAACGCAACATATAAATGTGACGGAACAACATGCCGGCGTACTGACAAGAAATCATATGACCCCACAGGCCAATATTCCTACTGCATGTCTAAAAACATCACCAGATCAATAAAAATGCCCCATGATGATTGCATCTCAGGCACGCTTTTATTGCAGATGTTCATATGGACATCTCGAATGACGTGACCACCGAACACTTCGGTCAATATCTGGTTTTCCTGAGTTCGACTAATCATGAACAAATGTGCATTGATACATGTAAAACTTTCAACTATTCAATAGGGCCACTATCAAGCGGCTGGGGCACTAATAACGGGGCCTTGCTGCATTTTTCAAAACCCACTGATTAAAGCAGTTATGAATGGAACCATTTCGCCTTTCCGCCAATTTATCTTTATTTCTGATAATTTTGGCATTTTCAGGAGATAATCGGCGATCGGAATACCCCATTCATGTGGTGCCCTTCGTCTGGTTATTTCATAGTTTTCACATGAACTACTGCAATAAAAGCAATCCTCCGCATTCTAGCTGAATGTTTTTGTGCTGAGGGAGACTTTCATTCCTGTGGAGTCATATGGTTGCTCCAGCTCTTACATATCTCACCAACTTACACTGTACTTACTCTGGTGTCCATTTCCAAAAACCAGCTAACCCCTACAGTTGTGAATCACGCAAGCCTAGTAGGTCTCAGACCTCTGAATAATTTACATGCGTTGCGTGGCGTCTGGTATGTGTGTGACGAGGTTTGTTACAGAAGGTCTAGGGGAAAACGATGTGGGGTGAAGAGCTAGTTAGAACTGACTAAATACGGATAATACACCTGAATATTTGTGATACACATAAACCTGTAAGGCATGTAGCATGTCTATATTGGGTTAAAATTAATGCGACACCAGTATCGAGCTTTTCGTGGTCGGAGTGATCAATTCAATTCAATTCAGTTTTTATTGTACCAGACACTTGTTTAGGCAGTGTACAAAAAAAAACAATTCACATAATTTGTGATAGATCTAGATAATACAAAACTAGTGGACAGAGAGCAACAAGAATTGATCATCATACAATTTACTGTACAGAGTCTTATATTAAAACAATTATAATATATCTAATAGCAGAAGTTAATAACATACGAACTCTGATAATAGCAATTACATATAGCTAGACAGGTTATGCTATGAAACTAGTCAAGGCTGGGCCAGACCACATTTGCGTGCCTCAAAGCAGAGATGCATAGGTTTTGCAACTAGTTCAGCGAATATCGCAGGTGGGTCCATAAAGAGACTGAACAAATTCAACCTGTTCATATTAGAAATGTCAACCTTATGTCTTGATTCGATAGACACATTCAATGAAGCACATAAAGTGACGTACATAAAGGAGGAAGTGTGATTCGCCATCAACACTATCAGGACAGAATGGACAGTATCGTTCATCCCAAGAAACCCGAGAACCGTTGACTCGCCTTTTTTCGGCCGCTTTCTATTTCGAGGGGATGGCAACTCAAACGTAGAGACGAAAGAATTTTTTATGCTTAAGATTGAGATAATTCGCAAGAGAGAGATTGACTGTTTAAAAATCCTCATCTCATTGCCTCGATGTGGAAATACCTCAGAAGAGAATATCATCTCAAATTGATTGTGTACTTAGGGAGGCTGGAGAGGCTGTTATTTAAACCAAGAGATGTTTTAATATGTGAAACATGTGCTGAACCAGAAAGTTTAGTAGCTCTGGGTTGAAGGTTTCTAGGCGATGTAAAAACTTGATCATGTCAAGGATAATGTCATCTGTGAATGGTAAGATCCCCAACTCGGCAAGAGAGCCAATATTGCTGGTTCTCCTTGGTAAGTCGAATATTGATTTAAATATTTTTATGACCGTTTGGTTGCATGGGCGGTCAGTCCACTTAGCAAACAAATTAGATTTACTCAAAAGGAATGATTCAGTTCCCCATATGGAGCAGCCATAAATGGATATTGGTTTGCATTCACTATTCAACAGTTTAAGTAAAGACAGAGTGGGCATATCTTGGCCAGTACATAGGTTTTGTTAATTTTAAACCATGCACGTCGAGCTTTGTATTAGAGGTTGCTAATAGTTTGTTTGAATGTGCCGGTAGGAAAGAAAGTTATTCCTAAATAGCAATAAGCAGGGACAATATCACCAAGGACCTCACCAAGAACAAGGTCGTTGAAACAATCCGCCATATTGACAAAAGTACCCTTATCAAAGCAAAAGTACTGAGGAACCTCAATTCGCAAGAAATTCTAGCAAATCTTCAAAGTAAATTCGTCATAGTTCCAGCAGACAAAGCTCCAAATAATATAATATTCCTATGTAAATATTACTGTTACCAGGTGCTGGATAAGGAATTGAGTGTAAGCATACCATCATTAAAAACGTCTACTTACTCCCAAGCTGCACTTACTCTTGAAGATTTATTTAACAATCAGAAAACGTTTCTCAAGGAAAGCGGTATTTTCCTTCCAACCAATGACAACGACATACCAAAAGTATACTTGACTTCCAAAATGCATAAAGTACCTTAGAAAGCTAGATTCATAGCTGGTTCTAGAACCTGCATCGCCAAGCTTCTTTCAACTCTGTTGACGAGGGCCCTTCGAGAGGTAAAAGCATCTTGGGAAAGGAATTGCGCCACCATTTTCTAAAAACTCTGGAGTTGAATATGTGGATATTGAAAAACTCAAAATATCTTACGGAATAACTTGATGCTAAAGGTCACATACCGAACAGACATGTATCCACATGGGATTTCTCGACTCTCTATACTTCAATCCCTCATCAGGACCTTATTGACCGTCTAACTTCATTAATAGTATATCTGTGTTCAAGAAGACTGTTGGTCGATACATTAATGTCAGAAGCCATAAAGCATTCTTTAGCTCTACTACATACAAGGGATATCATTCATGGGATGTTTGTATATAGAATTGCTTGAATTTCTCATTAAAAATATCTATGTGAAATTTGGCAACACAATATATCAACAGCATATAAGTATTCCAATGGGTACTAATTTTGCACCCCTGTTGGCTGACCTATGTCTGGTCTCTTATGGATATGACAATATGCAGGCGCTTTCAAAAATCGATCCATTCAAAGACCATTCCTTCTCCTTCACCAACCGCCATATAGACGATCTTCTAGCTGTGGATAATCGTTTTTTAATGACCTAGTGAAGGATATATATCCACCTTCACTGGATTTGGAGGAAGTCTTAACGGCACATCATAATTTAGGCCTATATCTCTATAAAAATGAAGCGTGCCTTCTCTCTCGTCGACTTTATGACAAAAATGAACGAGTGAGTGAGTGAGTGAGTGAGTGAGTGAACATGATTTAACGTCGCTTTCAACACTATTTCAATCATATCACGAAGTTTGGTTCCTATTTCTTTTCACAATCGGAAACCACACGGGTAGGCTCCTATTCCTTTTATCACCTAATATTTCAGTGGAACTGCATATGGCGTATACAAATCTCGCCTAATAGCATTTGCTATATCCTGCGTTATTTGTGACAATTTTAATCAATGTCACAAAACATTATTGCAGAAACGTATAAAACATGGCTATACCACCAAGCGCCTCCACTCAAATTTCTCAAATTTGGCGATGCATATCGCATGCTGATAACAAAATACGAGCGTAGCGTGCAAGATCTATAGCGTTACATTTCGTAACTTGTGTCTAATTCCGCTTAACCCCGGGCTAGAGGCCGTATGAACTCATCTGCTTCAAGATCCTCATGATATTCCATGAACAGACACAATCAAAGCGTGACTGATATACATCATTCTCTAAATGACGACTTTAAAACGAATATCGTATGGATTGAGAATACTGATCAGCGATACTGATTTGATGATTTTGGGGCATCATAATGTCTTGCCGAAAACTGATGACCACTTCTCTCTTGCTGGAAAGTGACGTTTTTTTATGTATACTATGATTGTCTTTTTGAATTTGGTACTAATGCTGTAATATGGAATAGGTCTTTGGATTTTGGACGCGGATACGCTTTAATGGACGACGGCTGAATAATGGATGACGGACTAGGCGCTTGTAATCAATGCGTACACCTTTGAATGTAAAGGATAATTCATTGAGCTTACTTGGACAGCTACCACACACCATCACTGAGAGTTGCCATTTGTTACAAAAGTCCCCCAGATTATTTAAGTTAAATTATCTTGTAGGAGAGGCGGGATTGAGGAGCAAGTCATCTGCAAAGAGCAAATGTTTGAGTGGAGTTGAACCTAAAGAAGGCGGATCAAAACTATTAATGTTAGATTGTTTATATAAGGTAGGTATTAAATAGCATTGGGCTGCAAACACAGCCTTGTTTAACCCCTTGAAAAGAGGAAATATGGTTGGACAGACCATCGGATGTTTTAACTGAATGGAGTTATACATGCAGCTGTGTATGATACTCAAGAGTTTACCCTTAATACCAGTGTTAAGGAGTTTATGAAGTAGTCCATTTCTCCAAACAGTATTGAAGGCCTTAATGAAATCGACAAAAGTAGTATATAATTTCTTTTTGAAACTTTGTATTTATTGATAAGAGTTTTGAGAATAAATATGTTATCTGTAGTTCTATGATCATATCTGAAGCCATGTTGTGCATCATCAATGATACCGTTGGATTCCAGATAACAGGTAACTCGGTTATTTATAATGGATAGGACTTTTTTGCTAGCAATACCCCTATAATTGTTTGGGTCACAAGAATCGCCCTTTTTATCAATGGTAGAACTAGGACATTCACCAGTCATAAGGAAGTGGTCAAATTATAGTATTAGGTTGAACAATTTAAGTTGGTGATAAATCAAATGTCATGATGAACATTTTAACCCTACCTGGCCGGGGGGGGGGAGAGTGCCCCACCTAGTGAACTTTTCTCTGCTGCTCCGAAACGACAAAACCGAGGAGGCTGAAGCTTGGTGACTTTTAAGCTTATGTTATTGGGGTCATTTTGAGCCTATTTTCATATACCCCCGGGCAGAGGATCATGGGTAAATTCAAAATGGCGGCCATGTGGTATCCGCGAATATCGTGTTTTTCAATCTTTTCGCTCCATTTCTTCACATTTTCCTTGTCTAAAAGGCCTTGAAAGTATTTTATTTATGCAAAACTAATTATTCTATATTTTATTTGACTTTTTTTCAAGAGAAAAATCGGAAAAATGAAAATTTCGAAAAATCGACCCCAAAAAGGTCGAAAATGGCTTCCGAGAAGATGACGTCACTGTGACGTCATCATGGCGGCCATCTTAGGAATTTTTTTTACATTTTCCGGTAGAGCTTGAACCAAAGATGCTGTGTGGTAAGTTTCAGCGCTCTAGCCTTAGTGGTAGAGAAAATATATAGGGGGGCACTTTCCGCTCCCCACCGGCGATACACCCCAAATCGCCCAGGCCAGATAGGGGTTCACAAGAATAAGGTCGTTTTCACTGGCCTTATTAATTTTAAGTTTTTAAATATGATTTCTAACCTCTTAAGCGGAGATTTCATAGTCAAGGTGATCAGATGGCATGGAGGAATTAAGATTTCCTCATTAATCTTTGGATAAAAGTTTTCAGTGGGTGTGGAAAGGCTGTTCAGTTCAGTGAAGTGGATCTGCCAGTCTTCAAGCTTAATACTGGAGTCCTTGTCATTGAAGTCGCTGGTAAGAGATCTTATGAGGTTCCAGTAATCCTTACGATTAGCATCTTTTGAAATGTCAAGTTTATGTATTATGCTAGTTTTCAAGTCCCTTTCTTGTCTTCTCAAAGTCTTTGATAACGTTTTTTTATGAAAGTAATACATATAGATATCAACTCCTGATTATCAGGATTGCGTTCAATTCTAGCAGATAAAGAGAGATTTTGCAGTCTTAATTGATCGAACCATTTACGTTTGCGTCGCTTTTTAGCCCACCATCACCAGATGATGGGCTGTTCAAATCACTTTTCGTCCGTGGTCCGTCGTCCGTCCGTCCGTCCGTCCATCCGTAAACAATTCTTGTTATCGCGATTTCTCGGGAACTACTGCTTGGATGTTTCTCAAATTCGGTACACAGGTTCCCCTTTTGGATCTAGTTGTGCGAGACATCTTTTCTGGTCCGATTCGAAAATCCAGTATGGCCACCAGGCAGCCATCTTGGATTTCCCCATGAAACTTTCTTATCGTGAATTCTCAGGAAGTACGGCATAGACCTTTCTCAAATTTGGTACATAGATTCCTCTTGGGGTCTAGTTGTGCAAGATACCTTTTTCAGTCCGATTCGAAAATCGGATATGGCCACCAGGCAGCCATCTTGGATTTCTCCATGAAAATTTGCTATCGTGAATTCTCAGGAAGTACTGCATGGATCTTTCTCAAATTTGGTACACAGGTTCCCCTTGGGGCCTAGTTGTGCAAGATACCATTTTCGGTTCGATTCGAAAATCCAATATGGCCAGCAGGCGGCCATCTTAGATTTCCCCATGAAACTCTGTTATCGTGAATTCTCAGGAAGTACTGCATGGATCTTTCTCAAATTTGGTACATAGGTTCCCCTTGGGGTCTAATTGTGCAGGATACTGCACAATTATATATTGGAAATTCCAATATGGCCAGTACTTCCTGAGATTTCCCCATGAAACTTTGCTATCGTGAATTCTCAGAAAGTACTGCATGGATCTTTCTCAAATTTGGTAAACAGGTTCCCCTTGGGGTCTAGTTGTGCAAGATACCAATTTCGGTTCGATTCGAAAATCCAATATGGCCAGCAGGCGGCCATCTTAGATTTCCCCATGAAACTTTGTTATCGTGATTTCTCAGGAACTACCGCATGGATCTTTGACAAATTTGGTACACAGGTTCCCCTTGTAGTCTAGTTGTGCACCATAACTTTTCTGGTCCGATTCCAAAATCCAATATGGCATCCAGGCTGCCATCTTGCATTTCCCCCATGAAACATTGTTATCGTGATTTCTCAGGAAGTACTGCATGGATTTTTCTCAAATTTGGTACACAGATTCCACTTGGGGTCTAGTTGTGCAAGATACCTTTTTCGGTCCGATTCGTAAGTCCAATATGGCCACCAGGCGGCAATCTTGGATTTCGCCATGAAACTTTGTTATCGTGATTTCTCAGGAACTACTGCATGGATCTTTGACAAATTTGGTACACAGGTTCCCCTTGTAGTCTAGTTGCGCACAATAGCTTTTTCTGGTCCGACGGGCCGGCCACACGAAGGAACGTCACTCTTGTGACACAACGTCACAACTCGACAACTGTAGACTACTGCATGTTTCGATCCAAGGGAGATAAGCAGGATTCAGACACTTTCAAAGTTTCAACATTACGGACCCCTTCAGTATTAAGTTTGTACTAACCATCTGACTATTTTCGAGCATGGTATCTTAAAAAAGATATCTCAAACTAGCCTAGTAAACAGAACAGAATTAGCATTCATTCCTAATTAAAATTTTTTAAGTATGTTTCATAGCTCATGCCAAAGTGTCAAGGAGATTTGTCTTCGCTTCCAGACACATGCAAAGAAAAAAATACTACAAAACGAAGACGAAGGATCCTCCGGGCATTCACTTTCAGACTAACTTTAATTTCACTTGTACTATAACAACCGACATCAAGTACAGTTTCTAGAAATCTTGAAACTCCTGAAACTTAGAAATATAATATCTTGGTGTTTTCCAGTGTCCCTTTTTCGATCTTTTTCGCTCAAATTCGAAATTCTGCAAACAAAATTACAAATCAATCGTTTGTTCTTAGTAACAATTGACAAAAAGATCCTCTTAGCTTACAATTATCGGACAATGGTGGGCACCAAGATCCTTCAGGATCTCTCGTTAGTTATGCACACCTTCTTCAGACTCAGTTTGCCAGCATCTGTTGGCAAGACTGCCAATTGCGAGGTGGACACCAGCTGGAGTATCAGAAAAGGATGTCATAAGAAAGTTAGAAGCTTTAGTTTGGAGTTTGGGCTGTCTAAGTGCCTCTGTGAATAGATAGTGGGAAGACTGGCCCCATATAAACTTGAAGGCTTTGCCAGGTTTATTGGATTTTCTACAGGGGGTGGGTGTCCCGAGAGAGAGAGGTTTAACGTCGCGTTCAGGAATATTTCAGCTATATAGCGACGATCAAACAAGTATTCAAGTTAATAACTTATACAACAAACCGATTTCTTTCAAATAAAGAAAAATACAGTTTTCTTTCACTCGACTAAAAAGATCTTCTAAAGTAGCTGCTCGATGAAAAGAATCTCTTACAATCTTAATATCTATACAGATTATTGTAGAATAACACTGGAATGGTGACGTTGAAGAAGTGATGACGATATCTCTCACTAACTGGATGGGCGTCCGGTAGGAGATCGCTGGGAACAACCACGGGGTCGTCCATGTTGTGCACGTGGCCCGCCCTCCATTTCTTCCAAATCCGGGCCCAATATATTGTTGTAGAATCTGGTTGTTGAAATAGGGCGACATCATCATCGACCCTCGTACGATGGGCGGGTGGAGCATGCATCTCAGGCGGTGGGGTGGTCGAAAGACTGGCGGATTCCTCAAAACTTCTGCGATGGACGGGTGGTTTCTGTGTCTCGATGCTGGTCTCTACGGGCTCCATCACCCTCAAACGTGGCTGTGGCATGGAATGTCGTGTGCGTTGATGTCACCTCAACTGACTTAGGCTCTGGCCCATGGAGTGCATGTTCATGGCGCTGTCAATGATCCGGGCGCTGACTCGACTGTGTACATATCGTACAGCTCTACTGGGCGGTTTCGTAGTGGTTGACAGACTCATGGCGGCGAGAGTCGTGCAGACGAGTAACTGAATACGAGTTGGTAGTATAAGTGAACATCTTGGTGGTTGACAGGGTGTCTGCTGAAACGGTCAACCCGCTCCCCTTCTATAATACACTAGCTTGTGATATATTCTTTGGCACAATCGCTCCAAGCTCGTTCGAACCAATGCAAACCGGTCTAAACCCCATTCTTATGTGAACATCATAACGCCTTAACGTCCGGTGTAACGCCTTAACGCCTTATCTGAACACCTTAACGTCTTATCTTAGCGTCTCACACACTCTGTCTTACGCCCTATGTTAACGCCTAAACAGGGCCTCAAACGCTTCAGTCAGTTGATGCGACACCAGCGCTAACGATACTCTATGTGGCTGTCACGTTTGATGGTGCTGGACCCGTAGAGACCAGCACAGAGAAACCACCCACCCAGCGCAGGGTAGAGGAAACGAATCATACTCCGACCACCTCACCGTCTGAGATGCACGCATCATATACCCAATGCACGAAGTCGACGATGATGTCGTCCTATTTCAACAGCCAAATTCCGACGACAAGATCTTGGACCACGTTTTGACGAAGTAGAGATATACCGTCACCACTGGTCCATGATCCTTTGGTATTTCCATCTCCGCCGACCTCTGCTAGACCTGTACGTTCTGGTGGAACTGGTGGAACTGATGGAACTCTCTCGTTTACGCAGCTAGCGATCTCTAAGCACCGCCTTTCACCTATTCTAATCTTAGGGTATATGTTTTGCAATAAGAAGACCGGTTAACTATGGTATTTCAAACCGAGCACAAACATCCGGGCGTTTCCCCAGCCTTTCGCCATCACCAATCGGCGAACAATGGAGAGAGCGTTGGCTCAGATCGAACAACTTGATCCCTTGGAATGGGGCCTCGAAGCAGCACTTCAACACTCGATGGACCGTGATGGTGGTGATCAATGTCACATTTTTCGTCACCAAACTAACAGATCCCAGCATCCTTGGACTGTGATAGCAACAAGGCACCCTATTCAAATGGAGACTTCTCAATTAACAAGAGCGACTATGATGATGGCATACAAAAACAAAAAGACAATAATAAACATACCCAGGGCAACTCTCCCACCTTAGGTGTGATATAACATTGGGAATAATAAAATGTGTAATACACAATCTTTATCGTTGTTGATCTCTCGTTCTCAGTTTTAAATGTCTGTGTGAGTAGGGGATTTTACCCTAGCGTTAGGACGAGAGTGGTGGGCGTTACCCCGTTACAACCGCGGCTGTCTTCCATAAAGCTAATTAGTTTCTCTAAGTCCACACGTGTAAAATCTGAAGATTCCACCTCCAGATCCGAAACTAGGGAAAGAGGATAAATGAAAACGGCTATATCGGGGATTTGATATCGGGAGCTCTTTACACATCCGTGAGTAACTTCCCTAACCAGTGCGCGTGCGCATGCGCATATCACCGAACATACAACGACCAGTATATTACCTTCGTCGAACTGTAGAGTACAAGAGCTTCACCAGCATATCAAGCACGTTACATTTGGATCAAGTATACCTTAGACCCCGCCAGAAACTCCCATTAAAATCTTATTTATCAAGTGCGCATGCGTGCATCACAGTGCAACGTCACCCCCAGTCTTATTCTACATAACAGTGAGCAATCGCGATCAACACATCTGGATCCAGCAGGGCCTGCATGTCCCCAAACATATGCGTTTTCAAACATAATTTTCCTGTACTACTCCCCGACCGGGTATGCGCACTGTGACATCACCATTCAGTGTGGGCAGCACCCCAGTGTTATTCGAAACCTCCAAACTTTCATTACGAGGCCATGAATGACACATTTCTATCAAGGATAGCTCATCATCTCTCAACCAAACACTTTTATACGCACACGAAATGCCCTTTCTCTACTACTCCTCAACTGTGCATACTCGCTTTGACTTCACTGGTTAACGTAAAGAGCGCCCCAGTTTGAATCTATCCAAAGATGACTTAAAGATAATACCAAATACGACACATTTGGACCCCGTATGGCTCACATATCGCCCAAAACTCACACATGCATTACTGAAAAGTGCGCATGCGCAACATGACCTTACTGGTTAAAGTTAACCAACGACCCTGAGATCCACCAAATCGTGCTCTACCGCGTAAGCGTGATTGATCGAATCCACACAGCATACACTTTGCTTCACACAAACAACAAATACCAGAAATATCCCCAAAGTTCCCACAACACACTGCTATGTCCATGCTACTTCGGACTGCGAATGCCAAACGAGAACTTCAGTATCAAACGACACGACACATTTGCACCCCATATGGTCCACCTATTTCCCATAAACAAGGGTATTCCTTCCGAGTGCGCATGTGCACGATGACGTCAACAGGTAAAGTCACGCAGTCCTACTCCACTCGGCAGAGTCTTTGACTACAATGTAGGATATAGTGACTCGACCCGCACTGATAGGAACCCATATTGGCATCTCCCAGCACCGCATGTCAGCTGTAGAACTTCCGTTTCCATGGAGATCGGCTTGGGATGAAATGCCGGGATCAACACCACAAATTAAACGAGATCTTTCGAGAGCAACGTCATGGGAATAATCAATTGATTTCGATATATGATAAGGGAAAAATACAACGAGGACTAGTGGCCACACATCCTATAGTAAGTTATGTGCCAAACGTCCGGTGGATCACGGTTTAAAGCTGGCAGCTGTAAAATCCCTACACCACTAGGTCTCACCGATCCAACCCCCACGTCTTACACTTTGTTCCACAACAATGTGCTAGTGTTTCAAGGTATGACTTGTCGTTTCCCGGATTTTTTTCGAGACGAAAGTTTAAATGCGCACTTCAGAGTTGCCTTCCTTACGTACAGAATGTATAGATGTCGTCACGATCGATGTCATACGGGTGTTTCGTCACGATCGATGTCATACGGGTGTTTGGCGTTCCTGCTACCTACATAGATATTGATGGTTAGTCGGGCAGATACCATCAGAATTATAAAATATGTTGTACTGACTGTCGGGTGACCGAATGTGCGCATTGTGCAGGTACAAATGACCCGGAAGTCACGTGACCACTCCCTGACCAGACATGAGCTTTGACCTGCGGTCCCAGCGGCCACCCCAAATTTTCCCGACTACTTACTAACATGTATTCTTGTTTTATTATATAATAGTCAATCTCTCTATTTCAACGAATAAATCACGCAAAGCCACAAGCTTATGAATGGACACATTTTAATAAATAAAATTTCAAAATTTCACGACAGCATAGATATACACATCAAATTGTATAAATAGCATATTTGCAAAAATATTTAATAACCGAATCCATCGGTGTCCATGAAGAAGTCATCCAAACACTCCTAACCACAATTTAGGATAGTGTGACTTTATGATGACAACAGCACGCAAACACCTAATACAGTTCTAATTTTATTGTGCGAAAGTATCTTGGTGACGCTACCATTGGGTGTGTATGAACGGAATGCAATTTCAAGTGACATATGGTGACTCCTCATACCAAATTTAGAAATATCTTGTTATGTTGTTCTAAATGTTATTGTCCAGCAACGAACTTTCGAGTTGGCCTCCATGTGGCACCACTAAAATAAGTAAATGTGGACGGAAAACAATCCGAAATTTGTCAAGAATCGATTAAGTCGTTCTGATTTTATTGTGTAACAATGAAAATCAAATCTCAGCTTGTCAGTAATTTGGAAATCGGTAAGGATACTGTTACTGTGAAGGTTCATTGATTTGTTCACTGAGGTAGCGTCATCCATGAGCGACATCTTGTGAAATGATATCCATTTATCAAATTTGGAAAGGAAGTCGTTCTGATTTTATTGTCCGAAAATGAAATATCCGGGATATAATGAGTACATATTTTTATCATACATGATGAAATAATACTTATCTGCTCGACCAACCATGATTGTCAAGCATATCTGCATTATGATAAGACAAACAGAGTCATATATGAAGTCCGTTGAATAAAGGACTCGGGAATGTGGATTCGACATCGTCCAAGTGAACCGTGATTGCTTAGTGCGAGCATCATCTAAACATTCAGCCACTGGATGGATAATGTCTGACAATCTAATTACCATGCCGTACATGACACCCGCTGGCTTTTGCACTAAACAAGTGCCAGTCTATGTCAACTCGACGATTACATCTTTGACTTACCGATACCTCTTATGAGACGTTAAGAATCTGTCGTTATCGACTTAACGATTCCAGTCAGCGTCACAGAATATTATTGCAAAAAAATGGTTCAAATGGCAGTTTCATCTAGTGCCTTCCATCAAAGTCTTTCAACTTTGGGAATACATAGCGCACGTTGAGGAAACCTAAGAAATGATCCGTACATTTTAAGGATTTTCGAGAATAATCCAAATCACGGGAGCTATGGATCGTTCGAGCATTTAGAACCTCCATGAATAATCCAAAGGACAGGGCTGTGGATCTATGAATATGGGTCGTTCGAGCATGTAGGATCTCCAGGAGCTTTGAGTCGTCTGAGCATTTAGGATCTCCAAGAAAATCCAAACCACATGTACTATTTGTCGTCCGAACATTTAGGATCTCCAGGAATAATCACAGTGTGACTGTTATAACTTCTAGATACATGGAAATCCATCATGATGAAAGAATACTTGTGAACAATAAGATTTCTATGATGGCCCCCGTTTGGCTGACACAACTAAAGCTGTCGATCGCCACTCTTAAGAAACCAGATTTGCGTTGATTCGTTCATGTATACACGATATTGAGTCCTAGAATGTAAGTTCCGTCTATCGCCCGCGATGGACAAAACAGATCACACCTATAGAACTGATTACTGTATTTAGAAATGAATCACTGGTTGGCGCAGGAAGTTTGTGGATTAAAATGTCTTAGTAATATTATATATTACCTCAAGCTTAGCTCCAAGCCGAGATTTCATAGGGGGTTGCAGCAGGCTATTTAGATATCATCCATTGCTATGATTGTATGGTAATCTCAAATTGTGTACAATAGCCACAATTCGGTCATTACTTTAAACATACAGGTATGGCACTAAGTATTAATTCTGATTCTGACATCTTCATTCGCCTCTTTCAATTCCAAACACGTACCGGGGAGGCGAGGTTTAAGAAAAATTTAACAGCGTTTGTTCAGAGACAAAGTCGTTGCGGTATGTATATTGCGGCGGTATTTACGGCAACTACATTTGTCCATAATTCCATAATCACGATCCCATATGGTATCACTGACTACCATTGTGGAACTTGCACAAATTATCCAACCAGGTACGGTGATTGACACGTTTAAGCAATCAACTGACAGAACTAGCACTTCCTATCTAACATTTGGTCATATTGTGAGAGCCTCCCATGGCACACTCAATGTTTCCGTCCAATACTCTGTATAACGTATGTGGGATAACGGGCTGGGATAATTAATTCCACACACGTATGTGGGATGAGCCCCTGCGACGCAGGTGATCATTAACGACGTTTGGCATGGCCGCAGGCATGATGTGCTCTAGCAACGTTTCTCTCAGTTGCTGTCGTAGGATATTTTTAATATAATACTGAATAATGTACTGTAATGATTTAAATGTCATGGGAAAAAGAATGTCCTATTAACTTGAACATAAGATGTTCAACATGGGATGAAAATTCTCACTCTCGAGAAGGAAAATACATCACAACCGGCTGGGATGCATTGGCCTTCTCTCGAGTGGGGGTTTTCATCCCATGATCAAGTTATATGGGATCCTCTCAGTCCCTGCATAATGAAGTAGGAGCGGGAATGAATACTTTCAGAGGACAGAACATAGGGCAGATTTGGACGCAGCGTGTCTTCTCCCTGTGGGAGCAGAGGATTGACAGGCGCGACCTCCAGTCAGATTGTCCATTGTCTTTGGGTCATTTAGCATCGCATTTATCAAACTTGTAAAACATTCTTCAACGTTATGCCCTTCTTTGCCACTTGCTTCCAAGCACTCCATGCCATGATTCTGGGCAAATGTCTGTAAGAAAACAATGAAATTAGATCAGGCTCCACATGCAAAGGTACTGCATTCCGCAACCCTCAAACTCAACTCCTGAAATCCTATATCCAAATATTCATCTATATACACGTATATTCTCATGTGCCCATTCATGGACATAAATCAGTATCAGATCAAAGCTCATGGCAACGAGAATCCCGGTACTGAACCCGAACCTTCGACTGTTTACCCCTCTATCCTGCTCTGATGATGAGAACCTTCGCCCTCCTTGGGAACTCTTCGCCCTCCCTGTATTGATAGTGGGAACCTTCACTGTTTTAACCCGCTGTATACTGCATTGATAGCGGGTGTGTTTACCCCAACGCCCTGTATCATGCATTGATCTTGATTCGACTAGTAAAGTAATGGAAGCAACTTCTAGACCAGCAAAAAAGTACTGGTGCTATTTTGATGGATCTAAGTAAAGGCTTCGACTCTCTCTCTCTCTCTCTCTCTCTCTCTCTCTGTACATTCGCTCATCATTGCTAAACTGAGAGGTTATGGAGCCCCGAAGGAGGCCTCTGCTTTTATCTGATCATATACCTTACGAACCGAAAAAAAAACAGAGTCAAAACCAGAAGCGTCTGGTTACAATCAATTAAGGGATTGCTACCAGGAACTATTTTAGGATCCATAATTTTTAACGTTTCTATAAATAATTTGCGTGATTGTATTACTGAGGATAATCTACACTATTATAAATTACCGTGATTTCACAGTAAATGTATGTTGGAGTTTACAGTATACATCCAACCGTAAACACATTAATCTGTAAATTGAACTGTGATATTTCAGTTGACATCAACTGCAATGGGTAAACTGCGCACTCACGTAACATAAAATTCTTGTTTTCTCTGAAAAGAGGTTGATATCTTTGCACATGAAGCGCACAGTTGCAGGAATCATCCGACGCCTGCGTTGTACGATACAACATTCAGAGCATTATCAGAACACGCGCTGTGACGGACGCAGCGGCTAACTTTAATTTTCTGTCTATAATACGGTTTGGTTTTGGATTCATCCATCTTCACATTTCAAGCTAAATACTACACTAACGTTCAGTCGTTTAGTGTTCGATTTGCGTATGCGACGATGGGGTTTATCTGACTTGGAGATGTATCCTACCATTCGTGTAATAATTGCACAGATTCGTTCGTGATTATTTACGAAGCTTGTGATGATCGCATATGTAAACACGAAGAGCAATGGCCATTTCGGCCTTCCAGTGACCTACGTTGCCGCGGAACCGATAATTGTAGACAATGGTGCTACGTAATTGTATTGTTTAAAGAATGTTAAAACAAAGGTAATTGTAAATTACAGGGCTACCCAAATTTTACAGTTGAATGCCTGTCAATAAACGGTAATTATAAAACACGGTGCAACATTTTACAGTTCAAAGCCTGTTAAAAAACGGTAATTGTAAAATACGGTGCAACGTAATTTTACAGTTGAATGTACTGGCACCTTTTCTGCCAGTACATTTAACTGTGAATTTACGGTGTAATTTATAACAGCGTATCCAACTACGCCGATGAGAACACAATCACTGTCAGTGGTGATACCAAGTTTTAACAAGCTAATCCGAGCAAGCTATCCAGTGGTTCAGTGGTAACATGATGGAGGCAAATCCGTCAAAGTTTCAAACGATACCTGGACCTTTCACCTAGGTAACTCGCACATTCAAAGTGTGACACATGTCAAACTGTGACACATGTCAAACTTCTAGCTATAAATAGCGATAATAATTTGAAGTTTAACAGACAGATTAACGGACTGTGTCGAAAAACTAAACGTGCTTCAACGATTATCAAAAATACTTATTGAATTGAATTGAATTGAAATTTTATTGCATACAGAGAAGATATGCATATAAATCAATGTGGAATGCGTCCATATTGTCTGTATATTGGCGGGAATAAAACCCTTGCGGGTTTGTTTTATCCCTAAGAATATATATGTTGTAAAACATTAAACAGCGAGAGTATAATTATATATATAAACAGATGGTGAATAGAAATAGTCTGACATTGTGCAGTTGTACCATTAAATATGAATTGTCCTGTGAAGATAATAAGTACATGTATCCATGTCAGCAATACGTTAAATGGGGAAAGGGGTCTATATAGGCTTTGCCTATTCTCCAATCCCCATTTCCATCATGTTTACATTATGGAAATAAAATACTGTTTAAACTAATACGTTAAATAATCAGATATAATAAATAATGTGTACCTTTCAAATAAAGTGATATTGAGTTACCGAGTGTGATGATCACTCTCTGTTGCGCTCATAATATTTTTCGTTAGCTCCCTTTTAAATAGGGACTTTGAAGTAATGTGCTTTAAATTAGCTGGGAGAATGTTCCAGATTCGTGGGCCTTTCAATCTCAAACTATAGAAAGAGAGTTGAGATGGACAAGATGTTCTGAACAGATTGAAATGTGAGTGCCTGGTTGGATAGTTGTGTACAGAGGATTGTTTTGTAAAGCAATTTTGATACGCGAAAGGAAGAAAAACATTATGGTGGATAAATTTGTGAACAAATATTAAGGTGAGATAATCGTTCATTTTTCCCATTGGTAATATATTAGTCTGTTTGAATATAGGTGCAGTATGGGAGTATTTGTCGCTAAAGCTGATGATTCGAATTAGTCTCTTCTGTAATAAGACAAGTGGTTGAAGATGGGAGGAATAAGTATTGGCCCAACACACATTACAATAAGAAATATAGGAATAAAATAGGGAATAATAAAGAGTCATTAATGTTTGTTTGGTTAGGCAGTGTTTTATGTTATTGATTACACCAATATTTCTCGACAGTTTTGAACATAGCTGATCTATATGCGTTTTCCAATTCAGTCTATCATTGAAGAAAATTCCTAGAAATTTGTAGCTGTCTACGTGTTCGATGTCTTGGCCTGAGACGGAAAGTTTAGGAAGATTGGATACTGGTTTTCGTGTTGGTTTGATAATCATGTATTTCGTTTTTTTTATATTCAATGACAGTTTATTGCAGGAGAACCAATCTTGAAGCTTGATTAATTCATCAGACATTGTTTTGATTAGAATAGATGGATCGGTGTTAGAGTATGTGGCGCTTGTATCGTCAGCAAACAATATAATATTAAGAACAGTGGAAGCTTTGAGAATATCATTTATATAAATCAAAAAGAGAAGAGGACCAAGTATCGAGCCCTGAGGCACACCACAGGAAATTGCATGATGCTCAGATAGTGTGTTCTTAAGAGATACACATTGATATCGAGAAGTTAAGTAACTACGAAACCAATCATTTACCTTTCCCCTAAAACCGTAATATTGAAGTTTGTGCAAAAGTATTTCGTGGTTGACTGTATCAAAAGCTTTAGATAAGTCCAAAAATGTGGTAATACTATATTTCTTTGAATCTTTTGCATTGATTAACTGGTCGTATAGAGACAGTACAGCTAGAGAGGTTGAGTGGTTCGCACGAAATCCATACTGACTGGGACAAATTATGCTGTTTTCTTCCAGAAACGAATTTGTCCTTGTGGCGACAAGTTTCTCTAGTATCTTACTTAGACAGGGTAAAACAGATATGGGCCTATAATTTGCAATAGAATTAGTGTCGCCAGATTTGAAAACAGGGGTCACTTTGGCAATTTTTAGAGGATTAGGAACTATACCTGTCTGGAAAGATAAGTTAATAATAAAAGATAATGGAACAGCAATATGTTGAGAAATGGTTTTGATTAGTGACATACGGACTCCATCGGTTCCTGGTGATCCATTTTTCAATTGAGAAATGGTAACAATAACTTCCTGTGGTGTGCAAGGTGCTAAGAATAGTTCAGCAGGATATGTCTCGTTGAGGTAACTATCAAAATTCTTAGTCGTAATTGGAGTTTTAGATGCTAGCTCAGAAGCGACAGTGCAAAAGTATTCATTCATATGATTTGCTATTTCCAAAGAATCAGTGGTCTCATGGCCGTTAATGTTGACCATTTGCGGTAATATCGATGTTTTTTCCGTTGCATTAGTTCATTAATCGTTTTCCACGTGTTCTTTATATTATTGTTGTGGTCGTTAAATTTATCTTCATAATATTTCTTCTTTGCGTGTTTTAAGGTGTGGTTTAATTTATTACGATAACGTTTGTACTGTAAAGTGTTTTCTAGAGTTTTGTTGGACAAATGAAGTCTGTAGAGTCTGTTTTTCTCCCGTATGGATGTCAGAAGACTTGGTGTTATCCAGGGTTTGATGATCTTTATTTTTGGAGGCCGTTTCGTTATAATTGGGAAACATTCGTTGTAGATAACATTGAATCTGTTAGAAAATGTTTGCATGGCGTTACTGACATCTTTCTCGTCAGGTTCAAGGCTCCAGTCGGTTTGCTTTATTTTATCTTCGAAGAGAGTTTTCCTATCAGTGTTTATTAGACGATATTCAATATTCTGCGTGTTGGGAACGGTAGAGGTCAAATGCTTACTAATGTGGAAGACTGGAAAGTGATCGGAGATATCAGAGAAAAGGACACCGGAACAGATATCATCTTCGTGGAAGTTGGTAAAAATATTATCAATTAAAGTAGCTGAATGTGATTTAACACGAGTAGGCTTTGTTATTTTTGGGAAGAAATAAAATGACTTCAGGGTTTCATAGAATTGTTTTGTTGGGCAATGGCTTTGTGCTTTAAATAAATCGATATTGAAGTCCCCCATTATTGTACAATTTTTCTTTTCGGGTTTTAAGATCTTTAACAGTTGTACTAGCTTAGTGTTGAAGTAATCTACATTTTTATTAGGTGGGCGATAGATTATTCCTATCACATGCGAAATGTTCCTGTCTGTTAGTTCAAGGAATAGACTCATATTCGTCGTTGCAGTCGGAATGTGAAAGGTCCTTTCGGATAGAACAATTTGTTATGTCATCTCTAATATATAAAATTACCCCACCCCCTCTTTTGTTTTTCCTGGATAATGGAAAAGGTTTATAACCGGGGATGTTGTAGAGCTCCTCAGTCGCTGGATCGAGCCAACTTTCAGATATTCCGATAACAGAAAACTTATGACGGAGGTCGTGCAGTAAACTGATGATTTCTGTGTAATGTTTTTTAAGACTTCTTGCATTAATGTGAAGCACTGAAAGCACAGATGTATCCGAGGGTGACGATGACATTAAGACTGACCTTGCTTCATGTTCGAAGTAATACTTAGACTGATGCGTATTAATTTGACCAAAATGTGTATTTTCACCCTCCGTGTCATCGGTGATATAACTGGAGTGATCAGGAATATTCAGCTGCATAGGACTAAAGCACATGGTTTCAAATCCAGCGAATAAGGAGTCACAGGTTAAATTAGAATCTGCTCCGGTGTCCAATTCATCCACTTCGGAGAAAGGCAATTCATTCCATAAATTCATCATGGTAGTACAAGAATAGCAATATATAAAAAGTGTTCCTATTGCATTTGTGTTGAATGTGTAATAAATATATATCTGGTCTAATTGTGGGATACATGCACATGATACAGGTCACTAACAAAAATGATTGAAGTATACAGAGATACATTTCGGTATTACAAAACATGGACTGAACATATACAGGATCAGCATATATCTGCTACTGTCAAGTTTTGTTGTTTTCATGCGAAAATATTTACAAAAGAAAAGGACAAAAAGAGCTGTACAGAAATAAACGGAGAACAGCGTGAACTTGGGCATGAATGCGAGTATCGAGCTGCTCGGGAAATGAGTGTCTTGTGGACATTCATTGTTGTACCAGTGAGTCAGTGAACAAGGTGAACAGCGTGATTTTGTACAGAGACTTTCGTGCGAATACAATAAAATGTGTTGGAGGTGTTTGGTGCCCTTCGCACAGAATATATGCAAAACAATATACCAATCTGATCAGGACTCTTAACCCAAGCTGGTAAGTCCGTGCACTAAGATCTCACCTTGATCAGATTGAATAGACGAACATATAAGACAATAAAACTGCAGAGTATACCACAACATGAGGTATCACGGTAAAAGAGAAAAAAAATATATATAAAATAAAAAAAAGGGGGGAACAGCATGAAAAAAAGGAAACATACTGGAACAATTTCGATAGTTATGAAACGATTTGTGCTGTAGTTATAGAACAACGGGTGTAGTTGTGTAAACAAACCAGCCATCAAGAATGAAAAATAAACCTTTTATCCTGCCTCATTTTAATTACTGCACTGTTATAAATCACACCGTAAATTCCCAGTTAAATGTACCGTCAGAAAAGGTGCCAGTACATTTAACCGCAAAATTAGGTTGCACCGTATTTTACAATTACCCCCTTTTAACATGCTTTAAACTGTAAAATATTGCACCGTATTTCATAATTACCGTTTGTTAACAGGCACTCAACTGTTAATTTTATTATGTTGCATTGTAATTTATAGTTACCGCTTTTTAACATTACGTGGCACCGTTGTCTATAGTTATCGATTCCATGGAAAAGCAGGTCTCTGGAAGGCCGAAATGGGCATTGATCGTTCGCGTGTTTCAGCTCTTTTTATTTGCAAATACGGTCTCCGTACAGGTTTCGTAAATAATCACGAAGAAAACTGTGAAATTATTACACAATATAAAGTTTTTATAAGTTGGGCACAAGTCCACGTCAAATAAAGCCAGAACCAAACCGTAATTATAGGACGAAAATTAAAGTTAACTGCCGCGTACTTCCCGATGCGTCTTCTGATAATGCTCTGAATGGTTTACAACGCAGGTGTTGGATGTTTTCTACAAGTGGACGTTTCGTGTGCAAAAATATCAACCTCCTTTGAGAGAAAACCGGATTTTTTTGTTATGATTGTACGTAGTTTACCCATTTCAGTTGATGTCAACTGAAATATAACAGTTCAATTTACAGATTAATGTGTTTACGATTAAATATACTGTAAACTCCAATGTACATTTACTGTGAAATAACGGTAATTTATAACAGTGTGCCCACTTGTGTGACATTTTTGCGGACAAACTAACTGTGCAAAAATAAATCAATATTGCGCTCTATGTTTTGTATTTCAAGATTTTGAAACTAGTTACGAACAATAATATCTAGTTTACCAACTCTGGAACTATCATGTATGAGACAGTAAGCCATTGAAGTTTTTAAATGTTACTAACAATTATCGACATCATTTATGTGGGGTCTTTTCGATTAATGTTCCTAATGCTCAACCCGCGAAGCTCCACAAGTGCAAAAATCCCACATACCCTCCTGCAATACCACCAAATGCGGCAGCCAATCCTTCCGATCAGAGGGAACACTTCAATAGAAATCTTTACCGCCAGATTTTAGGCTTTGTTAAAATTTAGATTTTTTAAGAAAGATATCCTGAGAATACAAGTGTCAGTGTAAACTATACAAAGGCACAGATATATTATATTCATTGTGGTTGGTAAGTTTATTAAAATTCCGTTCATTAGTTTCCAAGATATGAGAGATATCAGAATACCAATCGGCCGGCTGAACTGTAGTTTCAGTTTGGGTAAATGCAAAAATTATTTAAATTTCTTTATCATTCGAATTTTTAGTCGAACTGTTTCAACGAGTCTGGAATGTATATATGAACATAAGAGATAATACTCGGCTAACCTGTGCTTCCTTGTATCCAACTTGTCTGGTGTCCGACTGATCGCTCTTACAACCAACCAGGACCTTGGGGAGCGTATCTGTTGTATTACTATCAGCGTAGTTTATCCAGAAGTCTTTGTTCTGGTAGGATTCCTAAATACGCAAAATGACAAAATCATATAATCCAATAATACCGGGAACCATATTACAGAGAGGAAAGCAACGACGAGTTAACATGGTGCTGTGAAAATATTCACTTTTATATCATACCATTCATGATTGTAAGCTGCATGACTTAAACTGTACAATGAAATACAACCAAAGATGTGTAGTAAAAAGTGATAAATGTTGGTTAGAAAATTCTAAACGTATATACATATGTTAGAAATTCATGAAATTTTGTATGTCTTTTCTGAAATTGATATCGGATGATACTGGGAAAATTTTGAAGTGGACAATTTACATGTGAATGCTTTCCAGATCCAGCTGTAGCTTGGTGATGGCTAATTAGAGTATACCTGGTTGGTAATATCATAGAGGATCATAACGCCATGTGCCCCTCTAAAGTATGAATTAGTGATAGCTCGAAACCTTTCTTGACCAGACGTGTCCCACTGAAAATAAACATTACATACGTATATGTAAGTTGACTTATCCAAGATATTTTATAATATTATGAATTGTCCGTTATTTTCGGTATGTTTAGTTCCTATGAGTCAATGTTAAATATTGAGCCTGCAAGCATGTAAACCCAACAATAAACAATCCAGATTAAAAGCAATATGGAATAAGCTTCTGCAAAATACAGAGAAAGGAAGATTACCATACAAATATTGGTAAGGACAATTAATTTTTAGTTGAATAGCTGAAAATGAATTTTAAACAAATTCCCAAATTTAACTTTGTTCACCTATATAAAGGAAATAAATTTGAGAAATTGTTTGAAATTCATTGTCAACTATTCGGCTAAAAATGAATCGCTCTTACCAATATGTATATGGTATAACCTTTTGCACGATCAATATTCAACATTTACACAGGCCCAAGAACTATAGTGCACTGCTCATACAATGTCATTTTCTTCCGGCATACGCTTTTCCGCAATTCCCAAAATACACTGTAACAACAACAACACTCGGTTACCACCTTAACTCCCGAAAGTAGAAATTTAACCCAGCGTACATAGGAAAAAATCCAGATTTTTAGAGCCCTCACCCCCTCGCTGCGTACGTAATACTTGAATGCCCCCTAAGATCATGGCAGAGGAACATGAGCTATTCAAACGAGCAACCAGTGTACATTCACCATAGGGATGTCCACGCAATCAAAGTAGCAATAATAACAAACACGAAATTTCCATCCTTATAAAAAGAGTATCACACAATTTTACACAATAGGCTTGAATATTGCCATTAATTTACAATGGGGTATCAATGTACAATTACTGATACGGATTGTACTGGTACCGGGTTTATTGTGTTAACTGTACACCATATGCTCTACCGTGGTAAAACGACCAAACTCTCGGGTCTTATAATTTTACCATGTTTATTTGTAATGAGAGCAGTGTTGGATCTGAAAGGCTTTACCACAGTCACATGGTAGATATACTGCATGTTATTAGGCATACAATATGTAGAACTAATCAGGAATATCATCTTGTTTGGGGGTAATATTGTACGTCTATGTGATTATACTTACCACCTGAAGTTTTATTTTCTTTCCTCCCACTTCTACCTTTTTCAGTTTCTAAAATTGAAATGTACAGCGTTTAATCCTCGCATATGGGGTCTGAAGGAACTAACTTAACCATAACTTGCCATTTGGTGTTTGGAAGACTCTATAGTAATGAGAATAAATAGCCGCATAGCATTCATTTATTCCTATGGTTTTCAATCATAGCTTATATCACGCCATATATGATCACTTTCTACCTTGTATATTGTCCCAAACACTGCTCGAACTAAAAAAAATATGTTTCTTTTGTATGCATTTCGGAAACGCGCCCTAATAGTATTTTGTTGAGAAGTAAGATTACATTTTCATGTGGAATTACAAAGCTATTCAAACAATAAATCAACCAACTTCTTTTGCTTCTCTCAATTCGTGTATACAGTTCAATATAAACACTGGAGAAAACACTCTGAGCTCGACATCATCATAAAACCATGCACCAACCATCAATCTAGATATTGTCTTTTCAAAGACGGACACAAGACTTCGACGACGACGATGTTGGGTACAATTGTATTTTTTTCTCTCTTTTTTACGTGTCACATGTACTTTCATCCTAAAGCTATCAGGAAGCTGATTTTTTTTACTGAATATCCGTTTCTTTATCTATAAGTTGCAAAACATTCCGACAAACATGTCGTGGCGTTTTACGTCAAGAAATTGAGAGGCGGAAAGACAAAGCATATCAAGGAACACAGAATGACGACGATGTTGTCGCAAACAGGTTTCTAATTCTAAATGTTTATCACTGTCACTGATACCCGGCCATCTGTCGTCCAATTCCGTTGCAGATTTCGACGAAATCTCAAAGGAAACATGTAATCCTTGGAAGAATCACTCAAAATTCAATCGGATTAGAATCACGAACAGAAATACTCAAAAATCGATTGGACTAGAATCATGAACCGTCTACAGAAATGCTCAAGAATCAATCTGTAAATTATAACAATCACGAACAGTCTACAGAAATACTGAAGAATCAATCTGTAAATTATAACAATCACGAACCGTCTATACAGAAATACTGAATAATCAATCTGTAAATTATAACAATCACGAACCGTCTATACAGAAATACTGAATAATCAATCTGTAAATTATAACAATCACGAACAGTCTACAGAAATACTGAAGAATCAATCTGTAAATTATAACAATCACGAACCGTCTATACAGAAATACTGAATAATCAATCTGTAAATTATAACAATCACGAACCGTCTATACAGAAATACTGAATAATCAATCTGTAAATTATAACAATCACGAACCGTCTACAGAAATACTGAATAATCAATCTGTAAATTATAACAATCACGAACCGTCTACAGAAATACTGAATAATCAATCTGTAAATTATAACAATCACGAACCGTCTATACAGAAATACTGAATAATCAATCTGTAAATTATAACAATCACGAACCGTCTATAGAAATACTGAAGAGTTACATTGTTGTGTGTCAGAATGTTCTAACAATGCGCCAGCGATTGTGGACGACATTACTCGAATATACTTACAAAATCGATCCCAATCGTAGCCAAATAGTCCGGTGAAAATGAATCGTCCTGTGTAAGGGAATATAAATAAATTCTACTTAATTACACCCAATAATACAGGTTTATGTATCACGGATCTTATATTTTTGGCAAATCATATACAAGTAAGCCATATACTTCATATAAAATAATTCTGCATATAATATTTATGACAACTGAAAGGATTAAGTCTGCTACTTACCACATATCTTTCCAGTAATGAAGACTTCCCCACCCCAGCATTACCAACAAGCACAACTCGGAACAGGTACTCACTGAAAACAAACGTAACGTTTGCTAATGCAACACAAATATAGCACCATAAACATGATTAATGTCAGTTAAAGTGAGGGTGTGGAAGGGAGGGCAGGGTGGGGGGCATCATCAGAATACTGTCGTTTATAGCTGTGCTGAAGAGGTATAAGCTTTCACATAATATATTAGGGCCAATATAACGGCTATCTACTGAATGTGAGGTTGTATGAATATATGTATGTCGGTGCCTTACATTCATAGAAAAATAGCACAATGGGCTCCATTACCCCTGAGATATCACGTATTGTTTACATTCAGCATCCATGCATTGCATAAGATGTATTTTTAGAACTTTGACATTTTAGTGTAGGTTAACAGAAATGTGATCTAGTAGGGTTGACTGCAGTTCTCTGATTTTAGAAATACATACGAAATTGAGCCAGGTCAGCTTTTGCCAAGGACTTAAATTAATGGGAAATATTAGGCATTGAGGGTCTGGTAATGCATGACCATAATCTTACCTCTAGATATACTCTTCTATATAGGTCAAAATCAGCTCAATAATTTTCTGGTCTATTCTAACTTAATTGCATATGGAATATGCATTCAGAGAGCTTAGACTTAACATATAGAATTTGACATTTAGAAAACAGGTCAAGATCAGTGATATTCAATGGGTATAAATTTGGACAATGTAGATATAATCTTTAATGAAATATTGTACTAAATAGAATGTGACCTGGGTAAAATAGGTCAAGTTCAGTCATCTTCATCACACTTTTGGACCATCGCCAGATGTATACATAGTATTAATTTCGAAAGCCTAGCTATATTTCTTCATGTTATATCATACTAAACATTATATGACCTTGAAAAAATAGATCAAGGTCAGTCAACTGTGGCTTCTGGGCTTCTTGTACATCACCAGTTGCATATGTAATATGAATTTGGAGACCCTAACTTTAATCCTTAAAAAAATGTAGCAAATACTAGAATTTGACCTTGATACAATAGGTCAAGGTCAGTCATTTTCAATAGGCTTTTGACTCTTCACCAGATGCATATGTGGTATGAAATACCTGACTCTATTCCTTCTTGAGATATCATGTCCACAGACAGACGGCCAGACAGACGACGCTGACGACGACAATATCCTTCGGGCAAAGGGTTATCCGAGGGGTGAAAACCAAGGTTCAGTTAATATCAGTAGGCCTAGTCCTATCAGCAGAGGTACAGTTGACCTTACAAAAAGTTCACATCTGGTAACATCGAATTACAAAAGCTCCCCTTTTTATTGAGAGTGGTGGAGAAAAATAGTCTGATGACCGAGATTTATGTATTTGTCAAACAATTCAGAGTGACTGTTTTAAAATAACCCAGATTGTCACCATAAAATCAATCCACTGTTAGATGTGGCTAGTCTTGATATGTCAAACACGATATAATGTATGAATGACAGAAGGGAATGGAGCAGCCCAGATCAACGTCCTTTAGAATAGGATTCGTGCACGTATAATATATGGTAGATAGGGTCTTTTTATTGTATATTCGTCGGACTTCTGTTTTGTTTCAGTTTGGATACTGCAGTCAATATTCCAGACAAAACAAATTAGTGTCATGTACTTTGTTGGACCACTGTGGACAAATTCATAATATATAGCAACATCAGACGACCTGGTATATGATTAGATCCATCACTGTGGCAGATGACCGCTGCCAACTGTGAGAATGAGAATATGTTAGGTGAACACGGTAAGCTTATATTGAAACCTACCAGCGTACATCAAGTACTTTGTGAAATAAAATGCAACGAAACCAGAGATTTCATTTCATTTAAATTTCAGTGGTAATGCTAAAACTGGCGAAGGATTATGAGAACATAATTCGGATGTGGAACTAAATCCCTCACAGGTGAGGGCCTTTTCATTATTTTTATTTCATACACACTTTGACGAAATAGGTTTTTTGATTATTGATGCAGAAATTCTTTTATGGACGACGGTTGAATATTGAACGTTGGATCTGACGCCTGCTTTTATCTTGGGACATGTACCGTATGTGTAGTACTCGGGATTATCTTGGGACATGTATACCGTACGTTAGTAGGCCTACTCGGGATTATCTTAGAACATGTATATCGTAGGTTAGTAGGCCTACTCGGGATTATCTTGGGACATGTACCGAATGTGTAGTACTCGGGATTATCTTGGGACATGTATACCGTACGTGTATACTGGGGATTATCTTGGGACATGTATATCGTACGTGTAGTAGGCCTACTCGGGATTATCTTGGGACATGTATATCGTACGTGTAGTACTCGGGATTATCTTGGGACATGTATACCGTACGTGTAGTACTCGGGATTATCTTGGGACATGTATACCGTACGTTAGTAGGCCTACTCGGGATTATCTTGAGACAGTGCTCGGGATTATCTTGGGACATTTATATCGTACGTGTAGTACTCGAGATTATCTTGGGACATGTATATCGTACGTGTAGTACTCGGGATTATCTTGGGACATGTATACCGTACGTGTAGTACTCGGGATTATCTTGGGACATGTATACCGTACGTTAGTAGGCCTACTCGGGATTATCTTGAGACAGTGCTCGGGATTATCTTGGGACATTTATATCGTACGTGTAGTACTCGAGATTATCTTGGGACATGTATATCGTACGTGTAGTACTCGGGATTATCTTGGGATATGTATACCGTACGTGTAGTACTCGGGATTATCTTGGGACATGTATACCGTATACGTGTAGTACTCGGGATTATCTTGGGACATGTATATCGTACGTGTAGTACTCGGGATTATCTTGGGATATGTATACCGTATACGTGTAGTACTCGGGATTATCTTGGGACATGTATACCGTATACGTGTAGTACTCGGTATTCTTCACAAGTAAAAGGCAATTTATTCCAAATATTAAGTTTTAAGAAAACTGATGTATAATATACTTCTGACAAAGAGAATATGGTACTTTCCTTCTCCCAGTTTGTGCTGGCTTAACCCCGACAACCCCCACTGCTCCTCCCCTCCGATGCTCGCACTTCCCAGGTCCGTGTGTTTCAGTGTTTTGTTTGTATATTCCGAAGAGTCCTGATAATCTGATATGCCATAGTCATATCATATGCCAATCAGTGAAGATGTAATGTTTACAGGGATTTATCGCATTCAATATAGCATTGTTCACTCAGATATAAATCATACTTACAAATCGGTCATGACGACGCAATCATATTACTCAAATATGGCACCGATATATATTTCTAGGCTATCGCGTATATCTGCAATATTCCTATGTAATGAACACTATATCATTCACCATGTACACGACTCAGTCAGTATATCGATATTTTCCGTATATCTATCGCCTCTGATCAATGAACCCCCCAATAATTCGGCATATTTTACAGTCCAGTCATTGTTTGTAATAACATGGTACGTTGGTCTTAGTTTGTTTACGGAGTTGTCACCAGATACAGGGGCGGTAACTCGTGTAGGTATACCAAACTTCTCAGCATGCCAGTCCCTGCTACAGTTGTGAACTAGACTGGTGACCTGTATTCGGGTCATAAAAGCCTTCTTCAGTACAACTGCAATCAATGCATTAACCGCTGCATCAGTGCAAATCTGTATATATTATTCCCTCACAAATTATTTATCGGCGGATGCATAATAATGCTGAACCTATACTGTAAATATATTCTGATTCAAGACCATTATTTGATTGTATAAAACTGAATCTGATTTTCCCTGTAAATCCTGTCGTACATTCAAAGTTTCTCAAACTGTGATAAATATCGAACACTGACGGCAAACTACGATCGTATCATGCACCTTCTAGCGTTACGTTTCGTAACTTGTGTCTAATTCAGATTTTTAAACACGGGGTTTAGGGCCTTTTGAATAATATATGTTTTACATGTCCATGGTGTGCAAATGAACAGTCACAATCAAAGCGTGACTGAGATACATACTCTGGAAAACGTCTTGGAAGTTCATTTGGATAAAGAACATCGTCAGGTCTTGCTGGCATCATTAGAATCCGTTGACCGCTTCTAGTTATTATTTTCATTTCATACACACTTGGAATTGGTGCTGTCATTTGAAATAGGTCTTTCGATTATTGACGCGGAATTTCTTTTATGGACGACGACTGAATATTGAATGTCGGATCTGACGCTTACTATTTATTATCTCTCTTCATGCTGTGTATGATTGAAATGTGCCACGGTGTACAACTCAGAATTCACTTTCTATTTCATCTATACTATTAAATCTGCGATGTCTGCATTTCAGTTCATAACTGAAGAACCACTTGACATTGAGACATAATGACACTGAAGCCTGCGAATACGGACCCCTGGAAAGTCGGATTCTTGTCAAAACTGACCCTCATATATGGCCCACTTTTCCTCCCATAGTAAAAGCATATACCAAGGCCCTGATAATACCGGAACATGTTCCCATCGAAACTGACCATGTTTATACACGTCTCCAAACAATGTTAATTGACTCTGGAAACACCGACGCAGCATTATTATGACCGACCGATAGTAATTTTTATTATCAATCTCTACGGTGGCCATTTTCAAAATGGTCGTCTTATTCTGATTGTATTACCCGGCGACTAAACGTTTTACTAACGAACGGACCTAAATGACATAGTTATCCTCAAGTCCCCTTCGAAGTGCCGGGAGACAATAAACAGAATCCCATTAGTACAATTAGCTGCGATTTTTGAATGCTGGAATTTATGGAGATACAAATGCTTTACGAGGCAGAGATTTTTTTTTCACAAATTTTCACAATATACAGGGTCCTAGTGAGGGATAATACTTGGATATAGAGAATAAGACATACGTCAACATAGAGAGGCGAGTATATACGGAATTTAACGATTTCGGGGCGAGGGGAGGAGGGGGGGGGGGATGAACCGGAGGCGACCAGAGGCCTTACCGGACAACGCCACAGTATTGTATTTGTAAAGAAACCAATACAACGTGTATTCCGATCAGTTTTATTCAGTTCCTAAAATTGATTTTTACATTTGTAAACGCATATACCGGAATAAAAAAATTCCGAAATATATTTGGAATATATCTTCCATCTGATATGTTAAATTCACAAAAGTATTGCTTATCTGACATAAGGCTTCACCGTATTGCACATAATATATACATGTAGAAGGACTAGAATTACTGCATATTTTACCATATAAATCAACATATAAATCAACATGCTATATCAGCAAGGGGCGAAGGAAGACCACCTGATCACAAGGTCCAGTGATCCATGGTTTCCGTTTGACACAAACTAGACAGGAATAATCCGGGTTGGGATTATCATGGCACCAGTCTACAGATCGATGCAGTGTAATACAGATCGATGCAGTGTAATACAGATCGATGCAGTGTAGTGTAATACA
The DNA here is from genome assembly GCA_036873755.1 of Hanleya hanleyi. NCBI lineage: Eukaryota > Metazoa > Mollusca > Polyplacophora > Lepidopleurida > Hanleyidae > Hanleya > Hanleya hanleyi. Next base: position 101,677 of record JAVTVY010032750.1, read on the forward strand.
GATCGATGCAGTGTAATACAGATCGATGCAGTGTAATACAGATCAGCGCAACTGCTTTTCCCGGACCCATTCTCTCTGGCTTAGCCGTTACATATATGGGTTGTTATCCAAACAAATTTTCACATAATCAGTTTAATGTGTGTGTGTGTGTGTGTGTGTGTATATATAAGCTATATAATTTACAATTCAAGCGAATATATATATATATGCCGACCACATAAATAAATGGTTTGCATAAACTTAGTTGGTTAACCAGTAATAAATCATATCATACAAGTCATCATAATCGATTCCATTTAAGGGTTGCACCCACTGTCAATTCTGTTTCTGGTTGAAGGCTCAATATGTTCTAAAATCTCCGGCAACTAACAATTGATGCATTGATAAACATCCCGACAGATTTGTGAGACCATATATACACTATTAGAAGATTACAAGTTGAACATCCACGTTAACAGGCCAACATGGAGATCATACTTCCTTTAATGTACCCGTAAAAACAAGAATAAATCTAAGAACTGCTAACGCAGGTGGACATTGTCTAACGTGGAAGAGGATTAACGCCAGGAGTCGACATTAGTGAAGACTTTATCAGATGGTGATGACGGTGACCGACCAGGGGGCGTGGTCAACATCATACTGTTGTTCACGTTGTCATTCTCATCATCAGTACACGGTCGGTGGAGTGTCCACACACAGGTCTGGTTGATACCGGTCATACTGACCACATGATAGCCCCTCTTCTCCAGCTTGTTCAGCACAACCCTTGGACAGTCTGCCGTCCGCCATTCCAGGCTGAAAACGTACACCAATGCACCGGTCAGGGTCTTTACTTCAAATACCCACCAAAGGTAGGATTAGACATTATTTTTAGATGTCTAAACGGATAATACAATGCAGATATTGATATTTTTAGATGTAAAGAAATTTGAAGAATGTTAATATTAAAGTACCATCTCAGATATGGCCCTTTGATGTAATACATCTTAGCTTACAAATTGTTTCCGAGCGTCCGGAGAAGGGTGGCTTCCAGGTATTCCATCAGTTCAGGGTCACTCCATTCATCTCCAACCACAGTCGGGCCACTCTCCTGTCAAATACAGATGAATAATGCATGGTTTAACACCGATCAAACTTTACGCGTCTTCACACAAGAATACAACGTTCCTAAAACTTCTTCACACATAATATCACCCCCACATCTCTTACCGCCCTCTTGTCTCTTATTCGTTAGCCAAGGCAGCTACATCGCACGAAAGTTCACGATGTGACGGTCTGCTCCTGGCCCTTCCCATTTCAGCCAAGTTTTCATGTCTTCGTTGAACGAAGACAAGAAAACTGGACTATTCTCATCTGCGCTAATCAAGTCAAATCAAATCTCGACAGATATGGTTGAGCCTATTCGCCCGGTTTAAGAATACAGTCCACAGGGCTTACCCCCGAAGTTGTCTTGCATCTGCATATCTTTAGCCGATCCTCATTCTTGTATCCGTGTGGCTCGTCTGTATCCGTGCAAGATGCCAACCACCCACCCTGAGGTCAAAAGGGCTTTTGTCCCCAGAGTTTTCGTTGAGGGGAATGTCCGAGGAACACTCTATTACTCAAAAATAATGGAGCCGAGGCCCTGAAGGGATCGAGACTCATAGTTTTTAACGAATCGAGAGTTACTTTAACCACCCCCGCTGACAAAGGTCACGGTTTCAACGCCGACACTAGTTACCAAATGATCCCAATGCCCTATACTTTTTTAATGCTAAACTGTTGTAAGAGGTTATGTATGACATTTAAAATCGTCCGACACGACCGACTATTCGATATTGTACAACGTGATCGTAATCCGCGTCACGGATCAGAGGTTACGGCTTCAATACGTTTTTTTACAACATCTATTTTATTGTGTTAAAAAAATCCAATTTGGTGCCATTTTTCGAAGAAATAAGTTTCAGTGTGTTCTATGCACAGCTTCTCTGTGTGTTTTCTTGTAAAGTGTGCAGGGGATCTTTGGTAGAATCTTTAACTGCGAACACAGTACACGTGCTGCAATGCGTTAAGTTCTATATGTAACCCAACCCACCAAATTGAAGCTTGCTCTTCCAGGTGTGCCAATCCATGGATTTCGTGTGGGCAATTAAAATGATGTCGTTTTACATGAGGGAGGTGATTTAACTGTATTGTGATCTCAACTCGTCATTCAGTTGTCATGTATGTGTACATTGCATCACGGGACAGAAGTGGTATAATACGTCATCAGGTTTCAGCCCTTTTATTAAAACGTCGTGAAAGACACGTAAAATCACATAGACCGCATGGGAGACAACTCCCTTCTCAACTCGCAACTCCAGCTGGTAACATGCAAATCACTCATCTCATCACTAGAGTGGCCTGTGTATCTGCCATGCCAAACTCCGAACAGCGCATGTCAGCAGAACGACTATCGTCTGGCTACAAGCACTGCCCGCAATTGAAAATATCGTTAAAAAAAATATCGTTAACACGCTCTCAGCGTTGAGATTACTTCGCAATATATACCTTCCTTCTTTCCGCTAAAAGCCTTCCCAAATATATCCCAAAAGTATTTAATAAATAGCTAACACCGAAAAAGAAGTTAGATTCTTGATTTTCTCAACGAATCTATTTGCGTAGGGGGATGCATATGTGCGTGATTAGTCCTATCGTAGCCAGACGATAGTCGTTCAGCTGACATACGCTGTTCGGAGTTTGCTGCCATGCATATAAACGTTTTACAAGTATTTTATACACTGGAACACGAGTCATAGGGCTTGCCCATATTACACTCCATTCCTTAAAAATAATGGAGAGCCGGGACAATAGAGTGACGTCACAAGTGTGTTTTAAGTGTTCATATCTCGCACACCGATTTAAATTCTCAGTTTCTGTAAATAATGCGTCAGTAGTAAATTCCCAATGGCCAGGTCTTGGTCTGCGCTTCTGATTGGACGAAGCTCCGAACTCTTCCTATGGTTCAAAGCTATCCGAGTACATGTCGATATGTAAACGGACACGTTCGAATGTGCGGCCCTTCCAAGCCGAAACATTTTCTCCAAATGGTATGAAATAACACCGGCAGCTGTATTCTTGGGTATGATAATTTGGCAATCTATGCCAGTTTAGTGGCCAAAAACTAAATAATTCTAGGTGGTATCATAATTTACATCATAGCTCCTGAGTAATTAGAAATATCTCAATTAATCAGTTAAACCCAAGAGTGGGTTATTTATTGTCTAACCTATCTATCACCTGACCGCTTAATTCAGCTATTGGAAGACGACCTAGGTTCCGATTCCTGTACATATCTCATTCTGAGGTAAACTGGTCCAAGCTTCACGGAAGAATCACCAAAACGATGCATGCAAGCACAATAGCCAAGCCTGATAACAACAATGTGTCAAGACTTTTCAGCTGTACAAAGGCCTGGACAATAGATCCTTACATGAAGTATCGATCAGAAACCCCATGGCCAGAAACGGAGCTATGCGTTGCAATGGGTTGGACTTGATGCGGGAAGCCATGATGGGGTTTCGCTGATAGCTGAACTTACCAAACTTTCTGACCTATCTCCCGAACGGAAAAAACTTGAGAGGCTGACACTCCGTGACTTTGTGGTTTATCATATTGGGATCATTTTGAACTTGTTTGCGTAACCTTCCGAGCAGAGGATCATGCGTAAATTCAAAATGGCGACCATGTGGGGTACCAAAATGTGTAAAAATGCGAGAAACTTCACAATCAACTGTGAAACGAAGAAATATGAGATGTCTCCCTTGTTCAAACGTTCACCTGTACTTTATCAATAAAGAACAGAGGCAGAACAGCTCACAATTATTTTAATTTCTGGGTTAAGATGAAATAGATTCTTGAATAACCACCTTCATTGTTGGTGTATTTAGTAACGTTCATCAACTGATTGCAAAAATTAGTTCACTAATCCCTTCAAATAATTAACACGGGCGCTGTTAATTTTGTTAAAATCCCACTAAGATCACACCTTATACCGACATGAGTAACAAAGGAGCGCGAATTGCCTACAAGGTAACGTAGCTACACCGTTCCAATGTTTCAGATTCTGAATTGAATGTTGACAGTTAATAACGGAAAGACAAAAAAGTTCCTTGGGCCGATGATGTGAGAGGGAGCTTCGCTGTCAAAATAGTAGCATGGCTGCCACTTACGTGAGAGTCGTGACCTAACTGTCACGAATGCATGACTCTGTGTTGAGAATGTGGCGCCACGATAGCCATCATCCGAAGTATTTGTCTATTACACATACGCAACACTGTTATACCGACGCCATGCTAACGTATGGGGTTTTCTCAGTGTTCAGAAGCAATGGACGGACGCGCTTCTTGGATGTTATATATTGTTTAAGACTCCTACGAGGGTTCGTTGATTATAAAAATAGACAAACTTCTGTACATGAGAATGAAAATCGAAAACTTGTGCATTAAATATGTTTACGTGGAGTACAGCTCAGAAGTTTATAATAAGGATTTTTACCCCTCAGCCTATTAGGCTGCGGGGTCTTGTCGTCGGCATGTACGTCCCAAAATGCCCAGGCCAGAGAGGGTTAAAGTAGCAAAGTCAACCTTATAAGTAATCATGACCGGAAGTGGCGGGGGTTAAAGATCATGCCCTTTTTCTCGATATCACCGAAAATTAAGGCGAAGAGAAAGCGAGCGTAAAAGTTGAACGCTTGACCTTTGGCGATCATGCACTCAAAGGTCAAGGTTTCCACTTTCCCCCTTTTACTACCACTGGCGGAGGTAAACGAATCGGCTCTAAGCCCAAACTACGCGGAGGCCTATATCCAGATATTTAATGCCAGAAATTACGAATCCAGCTATGTTTTAGACAGAAATTTGAATAAAAGAACCTCCGGCATGGTTTGCAAGATATTCGACCCGGATAATCAAATCAGTTTATTCTTTAAAGCGTCCCCCAAATGAGTATTTCATAATGTCTGTTTTCTACATGGTGAAACAGACATTTAATGATGAAACATAAATGTAGTCTGGTGACAAAAATTCCGTTAGTGCCAGTCAAATTTGGAGAAATTAAGCCAGTGTTGTCAGGTCTAATCTCACATAATTAGATATCTTTTTTGCGGTATTTTTACTTATAAAAATTAAACCTAGATGATTTTGTGAACTTGTACCTTGGAGAGAAATACAGCTCAACATTCTTGATCTGGTAACTGATTTAAATAACTACGGCAGATATTTTAATAAAATGGATACAATTGTCCGCAAAAAAAATTAATATAGGCTGAGATGTTGACAAAACATTTTAATATAGGCTGAGATATTGACAAAAAAAATAATATAGGCTGAGAAATTGACAAAACATATCTTGCCGGCCAAAATACAAAGACAATAAAACAAAGAAACAGAAAGCAAAAAAGCATAGACGAAAGGATTTATCTTATCACATATCTTTTTCAATTGTCGCATTATTCAGGAAAGTAAACTTGTATCAGAGTACATTTCCATGCCTATTTTTCTAGTGATCGCCACTGCTATACGACATTCTGGCACAAATTAATAGTTCAATTGTTACAATCTTACACCCGTCAAATGCTTTTAGTGGGCGCCTATTTTATCATCAAATTTCCAAACAAAATAAAAATCCTATACCGGTACGCTCATGGGGGAGAAACCTCACTCTCAGACTCACCCTCTTAGAAGCCCCAGGCACCTAACTTGATAAGTTACTAAGCCCTTGCAAAACATTTTAATACACGCTGAGGTATTGACAAAACATTTTAATAAAAGCCGAGATGTTGACAAAACATCTTAATATTGGTTGAGGTATTGAAAAAAACATTTTTATGTATGAAAATTAGATTTTCTGTCATAGTTGTAATTTTAGAAGAGAAATCTTTCACTAGCAGTGGAACTTTGGCCAATCATATCTAACCAACTGCTTCGGGTATTTTCAGGAGATAACCGCCATTCCTTTTAGAATATCATAATCTGGATGGCACCTATAAACCGTTTGGGAGTCCCTTTAATTACTGGTACCTGACATGCTGTGTGACAGATGGGTGTGTAGGCCCACTGTATATCGCCATCTGTCACAGTACGTTGTAAAAGGAGTACCAGTTGTGCCGTTTATATACCATTCGAAGATTAATTTCGTCTGCATTTGGCTGTTCGTACCGGGATACAATTTAGTTTGAATGTTATAACATACCGGTACCGCAACTTGAACAAAACTATATATGTGTGACCTGAACATGGAGGAAACACTCCTGAATTAGTTTGGCGGGCTATGGTTTACCGTACGGTAGTATTCATAACCTCGCCAGTTATTAGATATCCCTATTAGACCCAAATATTAATCATGTACAGTATTCATGCGAATAATACGCCCTACAAATGTTTGATAATGTTAACCAGTGTAAATAATATCATAAAAAAATCCAGAGATTGGCATTCGATCATTTTCGATGAAACCTCAGAGCAGATCTGCCTGAAGGCTCCATGGTCGAATCTACATGTGCCCTAAAGACCTGCACGTAGTACCGAGGGTAGCGTGCGACAGCCCATGTACCGGTACATATATATATCGATTCGATTTATTTCTATACATGGAACATACAGAAATATTAAAAGGTTCATATTAAAAACTACAGGACAAGACAAATGCATATACATACACATACATATAGATACATATAGGACATATCAAAACTATACCGGTACTAAACCCTTTTGTATCAGATCATAGTCTGGTGTGATAAGAGAGATACGCCCACTCGTCCATGATATGTTTTAAACCTTTTCCCCCAAAATGGAGATGAAATAAGTAACACTGTATCTTACCAATCGAATCAGGGTGCTAATCATCAGATAAGGCATTGTGAACTTGTGGTACTGGCCGGTCTGAATCCTCGGCTGGCGAAATGAACAATGACAGGGCTGTTAAATGATATGTCCGGGCAGGAAAGAGTTATCTACCTTGGTTGAATCGACGAAGTGTTAAGTTTATGATTATATTTCTTATTTCCTAAACTATAAAATAATACCAGTGATTACAAATTATATAAGAAGGATTCTTGGCAACCTCGGAATTTCCCATAAACGCAAACGAAGCAAAGAGAGTTGGGAACATTCCCATACATCAAAATGGATTAAAATTAAGTTCCAGGTTTTGCCACCAGATGTCAGGCTACAGTGAAAACTTGTTCCGGTAACTGGTTGACGGAGGTCGCGCGGCGGCAGAACAGAAACTGTTTTTGTTATGGAAGAACTGTCAAAATGCCTTTTCTACGAGACAAGGGTTCACTTATAGCTGCCCTGGGTGCGGGGATAGTGATTGGAGGAGGTGGTGTATTCCTCTATTTCAAGCTGTCAAGGAGTATAAGTGTCGATCTGCAGAGACTGTCCTCTGTTGTTGCCGAGCTTCGCCGGGACCTCAACGAAATCAAGGAAAGACTACTCCAAAATAACAAATCAAAAAGAAGACGAGGCTACCGACCGAGTGGTTATTTCTCTGTACATGCCAGTACTAGTGGGGATGACGACGAAGATGTATATGAAGAAGCGTATGAAGGGTATACACTTCGTTTAAAATTATTCTGGCACGTTGTCAGTGAAATCCAGGGCAATTGAAAATTGAATGCTATTTTACTATTTCTGGAAAAAAAAAAAAAATTGATACAGTGACGTCGCCAGTTCCGATCCAGTGTCAGTTCCGACCCACTTCCCAAAATATTGCTTCTTGTCACAACCATGATCACGAGAAATCATAAAACATTTGGTGCATCCAAGCAAGTTGATCAACCTCTCAATCGTGGTAAAGTTATATTATGCATTCACTAGTTTTCTTAGGAGATAGCTTTGCAGACCCACTTCATACACACGACTTCATGTTCATCGTTCTAAGTACAAACACCATGACACAATGTCATGAAAAAACGACAGTGTCACGACAGTGTCGTCTGCCTGGCGCTTCCGATCAAAGTTTTGATGTTTTGTTTCTCACATAAACTATCATATGGTACTAAGCATCTGTCATAAATTAAGAGTGTCACTCGCCCCATCGTTGACATCAACTGACGGAGCCAGTTCCGAATCACCATCATCCATGGATGGTGAAGCTGGGTCTTACCATGGCTTGAGAATGTCCTGCGCAGTGCTCACTACTGAAATTTGTAACTCGATTGCTGATTAGCATTTCTTTTCCTTAATCTGCTATTCAGAGGTAAAATAAGTAAAAGTAACATGGATTTAACATCATTTTTGGGTGAGTATATGCTTATTAGCCATCATAGTTATTTCAGTGTTCAATATATCTTATCAATGTGATCAGCTCGGACATCATGACGATATCACTTTCACCCCTCAATCCGCATTCTTTAACGCCAAATGTATGCTTATCAGATTAAGACATGCAAAACGAAATATCCAGCTAGAACCCTATTTTGGGGGAAAAGTTATGATGATGATGATTACTTTTGTTTATATCTGGGTCAAAGATCGATGTCAAAACAATGCTGGATCGGAACTGGCGACAGTGGGTCGGAACTGACACCTCTCATTCAGAAATTTAATCATATATTCCCTACAGTTCAGTTCATCCTCAGTTAAGTTATTTTGTTAATAAATTTGATGATAATGATTTTGCCACTGAAACCATTTCCTTTTGAAACAAATGAAAATTTCACTTCGGTGGGTCAGAGCTGGTGCCTCGTCTGTACCGGTATTTGTGAATATCAGTGCCCTCAGTGTTGACTAATAGTGTTAGGCCATATCGAAAAAAGCAGAGTTACAGTTAAATATGACAACAAAAAATGAAAATACAATACACCACAGTGACTGTAAAATTATGTTGCGGAAGCAGCTTCTCACATTTCTGTTAGCTCATCAGCGAAATTCAGATAAAAGCTACGAATGAAACTTCAGGAAAAAAATGTTTTGGAATTTCTTATTCACTAAAATTTCATATTCTTAGAGCTATTTACTGATAGTTGTTGCGATTAAGCCAAGGCAATTGAACTCCACTATCTGTTTAATAAGGGAAACTCTTTTGTTGTTATCACCATTGGTCATTAGTTCAACAAGCTAAACCCTACTGACATTTAATTTTGTGATATTGACAATGTAGGGTTTAGCCGTTGAACAGAAAATTGCTATCGCAAAATTTTCGCCTCCCAATTTAGGTAACATCGGGTGGATTTGTGCTCATAAAAACAGATAATACCTACCGCTTTACACTCGTTTGGATAGAATACATATTTGCCTACTTCTCTGGCCTTTTATTTCCTCCGCCTAGCTCCTTTCATTTCCATAAATGGCAAAAGAAAAAATAATCATCACGCTTTCAAAAACTAAATCCGCCGCCATTTTTAGAACTATCTCGCGTGATTCTGATTCTCGCGCGTGAGGCTATCTAAATTCAGGATTACAAGAGTCGGAAAAACTGAATCTGCTCAGTCAACCCAGTCGCTTTAATAGGGAGATAAAAAATCATGTAAATTACCTTTTTCGGTATGTGCCTTGATACCAATAGCAACAATTTTACATTTAAATGCAGATAATGTGAAAGCCTTATGGATGAACCGTTTCCGATTTTCCTGTCCACAGTCTCTGAAATTACAGTCAGCCACCATACATGTAGCGATATTTTCAAAATGGCTATGGTACCGATTTAGTCTTTGGAAGACCAAGCTCTATAGTTTTTGTTTCTTTTGCCGTTTATGGAAATGAAAGGAGCTGGACAGAGAAAATAACTGGTCAGCGAAGTAGTCATATAATATGTATTCTATCCAAACGAGTGCAAAGCGGTAGGTATTATCTATTTTTATGAGCGCAAATCCACCCGATGTTACCTAGGCGAAAATTTTGCCATAGGATTTTTTTTTCAATGGCTGAACCCTACATTGTTAATATCACAAAATTAAATGTCAGTAAGGTTTAGCTTGTTGAACTACTTTGGTCATATACTCAAATCTATGCCAGGACTATGCTAAAAATACTAACATATCTCCATATGCTTTTTTTTTTTTTTTTTTTTAGATCCAGCGAGTTTAGTTCAGGAAGGGAGTATGGTACCCCAGAGGCTCCCAGCCCTCAGTTTGGGGAAGGTTTGTCCAACACAGACTTCTATCTGGAGATTGACAAACTACTGGACGGTAGTGACACAGACAAGGAGCAGGGATACCGAGCACTGGAACACAGGCAGATGAAGGTATGGATGTATGACCATGCCACCAAGCATAGTGTAAGCCTGAACACAGGCAGATGAAGGTATGGATGTATGACCATGCCACCAAGCATAGTGTAAGCCTGAACACAGGCAGATGAAGGTATGGATGTATGACCATGCCACCAAGCATAGTGTAAGCCTGAACACAGGCAGATGAAGGTATGGATGTATGACCATGCCACCAAGCATAGTGTAAGCCTGAACACAGGCAGATGAAGGTATGGATGCTGTGCCGACTCACATCATATGGCGGCTTCTGAACTTTACAAAGACGAAGGTATGGATGCACAGAATTCATGCCACCTGGGCAGAGCGGCAAGTCAACACAGCAGAGATGAAGGTATGATTTTTGACCGCGCCACCTGGCTGCAGAAAAAGCCTGAAGACTGTCCATTGAGCAAACAAATTCAAATTTGGACAATGCGAGAGATAGCAAGACAAGGGCATTTTTGGAAGTGCAGTTTTTATATCCTGGCAATATGTTGCAAGTTCCATAATATCAGCATAAACAATCATATATGACAGTCATCATGCAGTGCTGGAATGCCTACAAGTAAAACAATTTACCACCAAAACCTTGAAATTACATACTGAAACACAATATTGTGGGTTTTTATCAAGGGTCAAATAGAATTTTCAAAAACAATGTAATACCCAATTTTTAACTTGTATGAATACCTGGCAGTGACTTTATATGTACATCTACATGTAAGTGTCAAACACTTTTATCTCATTGGTCACATGGAAATTAAGAATATTTTAACTTATTATTTCAGTGTACCGCAGACCCAGAATTCTTGTGGAGATTATCAAAAGCATGTTATCTGCTGGCCTTTATACACGAGGCAAAAGGTGACAAGGAGAAGAAGAAAGAGCTACTGTTCCTTTCCAGGGACCATGCTAGCACAGCCATCATGCTGGATGAACAGTCAGCTAATGCACACAAATGGTACAGTAATGTCAACTACTGGTACATGTAGGTCTTCACAGTCTGGTCATGTCTTGTCCATAAAGCTTATATTTCATTACTAATTCCCAGCATATAAATGCCACTGAATCAAGTGTTGAAGGTATGTATGTCCATGATTAGTGTTAACACCTATAGTACTTGACTTTGTTTAGGGATTAATGCTGACTTAGAGGTGGATGTTGCAATGTCACTCATTGCTGATGTCTGCCTGACACAGTCAAACCTAGAGATGCTGCAGTCATCGAGGGGTTTGACGAAGTCTCGTACAGATGTCAGTAGTGAGTGGCAATGCAAAAAACACTGAGGGTGCATTCCACATCTAAATGATGTGCGGCTAAAAACAGGCATGGCTTCGGATCTTCGGCCATAAACAGATGTGAAATCTTCAACAAAAACCCTGTAAAAGTATATATTTTCTAAATGGGCACACTCGTGCCATTATTTCAGGAGACTTGTGAGCTATTGAAATTGGAAAGGACAGACGTGCAATCCTCCTTAACCCTTTCGTACTTATACCAACCAAAAAAGGCCGGGACTGTATATACCTATAACGGCCGAAACCGGCTGCAATTGACCTCCACATAAAAAAATCGCCGCACAGTAAAATGTTCGTCAAGTGAGAGGTCGTCGGTAGTCCACATCGTTGGACAAGGAAATAGTCGACAAATTACATTCAAATTTTATTGTAAATCATGCAATAAATGTATAACAAGCTTATTTTATTGAAGACGTACCTTCCTTGTGGTGAAAATTGAGAAAATCGGAGAAGAATTTGCCGGGTTTTTTCCATTTTCAACGCAATCGAAATCCCATTTCCTGCGGTAGAATGTTGGAGATATTGGTCTCATTTTAAAGGTCATTTCCGGCTCTTTCGACCTATGATGAGTGATTCAACAAATAACCAACAATAACGAAGGATTTGATTGGATAGAGATGTCATCATTCTTCGATACCGTGACCAAATTGACCTCGACCGGGCTCTGTTAGTATCGCGAAGCTGATTAGTTGAGAATGCGGTCATCGTGTGAGACAATGGCAGCGATTGGCCGGATGTCTGTCCGTTTGTCGGTGTTCAGTGCGTCGGAAAGAAAATGGCTCAGTTGGAAAGTTTAGCGAGCCGACTGTTCGGTTTACAATAGAAATAAAGAGTTCCTCGGATTTATATGTCGGATTAAAACCCACAGGAATGATGTACTGGTATTTTAGCACGATCGTCTGGTTGAAATGGGCGATCGTGATGAGATTTTTTATGGAAATTCTCATTTGGCTGGGACATAGACGCACGGTAATGTTGCCGAAATCAATTTTTTTCATTTTTTTATTTTGTTTTCTCGCCTGGACACAAATGGGCAGATATTTTTAAAGACAGATTAATTAAAGTATGGGCTTTCTGAAAATATATATATTTAGCGGGGTTTCAATCAAGCTACATGCAAATATCTTTCTTCAAAAAACATGAAAAAGAGGGTCCATAACAAAATCTCCTCGCATGCATTTATCCGAACATACAAGGCTGACAAACGAGACTATCAGCAAGTAGCAAAGGGTTAAACCTTCTTCAACTTTTCTGAAAAAACTCCATAAAATATATGAAATTTATATATATATATATAGTGTCAAATTCTACCCGCAACCCAGAGAAAACATATGAAATGATTTTCTTTTTATGTATGTTAAAGTGTTTCCCGTCCAAAGGACAATTCAACATGGTGAAAAAAACAGGGGGTCGACCTACTCGTTTTTTGTAAAATTTTATCGCCATAAAGGAATCATCATTTTCGCTTCCCGAAAAAGTGCGGATTACTGCCCGCCAGATATTCAATTCTGCATGGACACGATTAACTCTGTAGTGGCGAGTGGGTGCGATCAACAAGCAATTGTTATATCCTCGTTTGGAGAAATGGTTACGTCCATCAGGGTGATACTATAGATATCAGTTAGTAGAAAGGTAAGAAGAATTACCATGCTGTCAAAATCGGGCGACCTTCCTTATTATAAGATTAGGGAGGGGCCACTTCGTGCGAAACCATGGCAAGTGTGGAGCGCACCCTTAAGGCTAGGGTGTTTTCTCAGCATTTCTGTTCTCAAGGCTATGACAATCTGGGAGTGTTTGCGAGTTTCTTGGTATGCGACACCTGCGTCTAGTATGCAGTTTTATCGGATATCCCGTCAATCACTTTCCCCTTATACTTTGGTTTTGCAACCTTTGCTGAAAAATCACGAGTTACGAGCTCAATAAGAATATCATAGCATTAAGCATTGACCGTGACAATCAGACCCATGTCCAAAGATCGGGAGTGGTGACCGGCTTTCGAATGAGGCATGAGAAGCAAAACAAACGTGAAAATAGCTGAAATTCGAGCCAAATTTTCAATAATTTTTCATTCCGACTTTTCCAAAAGATTGGGGGATGTGAGTACAAACTTCGAGATAAAAGGGACAAAACCAGTATAATACGCTCTCATTCACTTTAGATCAGGATGCTGGTGTGATCCGTATTGAAAATTAATCACTTTGACATTCACATTGACAATAATAGGACATACAGGTCACTTTTCGTAACATATATGCCTAACCAAGGGGAGGTAATTCTGTATAGGTCTAAATAGCATATATGCAAGGTCAATGCTATCATACCATGTAGTATGCATAAAATCGAAAGATTTCTGACTAACATAAATGATTTTTATGATCCCGTTCCTTATCAAGTCATTACAAGGTCCGAATAAGCGCTTTTAATGAGTGTAGGGCAGGAGGACATAACATTTTTGGCCTACTCGTATATTATAACCGCGCAATGGAGGGTGCATTCCACACCTAAATGATGTGCGGCTAAAAACAGGCATAGATTCGGATCTTCAGCCATAAATAGATGTAAAATCTTTAACAAAAACCCTGTAAAAGTATATATTTTCTAAATGGGCACACTCGTGCCATTATTTCAGGCGACTTGTGAGCTATTGAAATTGAAAAGGAAAGACGTGTAATCCTCCTTAAACCTTCTTCAACTTTTCTGAAAAACTCCATAAAATATATGAAAATGTGTCAAATTCTACCCGCAACCCAGAGAAAACGTATGAAATGATTTTCTTTTTATCTATGTTAAAGTGTTTCCCGTCCAAAGGACAATTCAAAATGGCGCCGCGAAAAAAACGGGGTCGACCTACTCGTTTTTTGTAAAATTGTTTCGCCATAAAGGAATCATTTTCGCTTCCCGAAAAAGTGCGGATTTTGGCCCGCCAGATATTCAATTCCGGACACGATTAACTCTGTAGTGGCAAGTGGGTGCGATCAACAAGCAATTGTTATATCCTTGTTTGGAGAAATGGTTACGTCCATCAGGGTGATACTATAGATATCAGTTAGTAGAAAGGTAAGAAGACTTACCATGCTGTCAAAATCGGGCGACCTTCCTTATTATAAAATTAGGGAGGGGCCACTTTGTGCGAGACCGTGGCAAGTGTGGAGTGCACCCTGAAACGGAATGTTTAAACCCCGTTCTAATCAAAAGAATGAAGTATACAGTGCGAGGAAGTGGTTGTTGCTTCACAAATACTCGGTCAGGCTTCAAAATAATGAACAGAAGCTAGAATGACACATAGATTTGATCCGATTTATTTGTCGCTGCAGGCTGGCATGTTCTCTGGGGTCTGTGTGTGAATATGGCGGTGTACAGGAACAAATCAAGAGTGCATACGTAATCAGAGTGAGTAGACATATTTAATCATATATTGTGTTCATAGACCAAGATTATTTATACTTACCGGTATACTAAGTTAGATTATCAAGTGGCTTGGTAAATCTCAAGGATATGTGCAGGGTTGTCTTGGTAAGCTGGGCAAATCCGTATTTATCTCCCTTGCCATTGATTTATTTCCCTTGAACATTACCTTCCATATTCAAGTGAACAGCCAGATTTGTGAAATTAGAATACCTATTTGCTGTTTCAATTATTAGAGAGCTAAGAACACTGAATATTCTCATGAAAATATAGTGTCACTGATTTGAGATTTAAGATGTAACCCTCAAACCAGATCTATTGTGTTTCTAAAAGTGGAAAATATTACTGTTAATCTCATCATTCCTGATGATCGATTTAAAATAAACCAAAATAATGAATCCTCATGCAATGCTTGTCATTCTTAAAAGTTAAAACTGTACTTCAAGCTCATCAGTGGAAATCACAATAATTTGTACTCCTGTTGTGAATTGTCATCCAAATTTATGCTAAATTTGAACAAAGAATCTGAATATGTAAATAATCTGAAGCTATGTACATGTGCTATTATCCTACATCTTTATTGTCATTGATAGGAACATATGGAGAGAGCTATAGAACTGAATCCCTCAGATCCCACACCTCACTACCTCTTAGGGAGATGGTGTTATGGCGTAAGTACATACATACCTCTTAGGGGGATGGTGTTATGGCGTAAGTACATACACACCTCTTAGGGAGATTGTGTTATGGCGTAAGTACATACACACCTCTTAGGGAGATGGTGTCATGGCGAAAGTACATATGCACCTCTTGGGGATATGGTGTTATGTCGTAAGTACATACACACCTCTAGGGAGATGGTGTTATGGCGTAAGTACATACACACCTCTTAGGGAGATGGTGTTATGGCATAAGTATATTCACACCTCCTGGGGAGATGGTGTTATGGCGTAAATACATACACACCTCTCAGGGAGATGGTGTTATGGTGTAAGTACATACACATACTCTTTAGGCAGGGGGCCCTCGGTGGCCGAGTGGTTTAAGGCGCTTCGCTGGTGACCGCTAGCCTCACACCGCTGAACCGGCACGGGTTCGAGCCCAGCTGGTCCATGTGTGAAAGTTTGTCAGTTACTTGCCGAAGGGCGGTGGTTCTCTCCGAGTATTCCGGCTTCCTCCACCAACCAAACTGACTCACCATATGAGTGAAACAAACTTGAGTGTGACATTAAGCCAAATTCCCTCCCTCCCTCTTTAGGCAGATGGTGTTACGGCGTGAGTACATACACATATCTTAGGGAGAGGGTGTTACAGCGTAAGTACATACACACCTCTTGGGAAGATGGTGTTATGGCGTAAGTACATACACACCTCTTAGGGAGATGGTGTTAATGCGTAAATACATACACACCTCTCAGGGAGATGGTGTTATAGCGTACGTACATACACACCTCTTAGGGAGATGATGTTATAGCGTAAGTACATACACACCTCTTAGGGAGATGGTGTTACAGTGTGAGTACATACACACCTCTAAGGGAGATGTTGATATGCCGTAAGTACATGCACACCTCTTGGGGAGATGGTGTTATGGCGTAAGTACATACCTCTTAGGGAAATGTTGTTATAGCGTAAGTACATACACACCTCTTAGGGAGGTGGTGTTATGGCAAAAGTACGTGCACACCTCTTAGGAAGATGGGGTTATGATGTAAGTACATACACACGTCTCAATTAGACGGTGTTATGACATAAGTACACACACCTCAAAAAGAGATTATGACATCAGTACACACCTATTAGGGAGATGATGTTATGGCATAAGTACATACAAATCTCTTAGGGAGATGGTGTTATGGCCTATTATAGCTAGGATGTGTCATGGAATGGCGACCTACACACCTCAATTCAGAGAACTTAGTCTATTTGTTAGACCAAATTTTTTAATTGATGCATTTAAAGTTTAATTCAGGAATTCTTAGTAAATTCTACCTAAATTCTCTTAAAATTGTATTAGATTACATTATTTGTGAAAAAGAGTTTTTTTAACCTTTAAAGAAACCCTGCAGTTTAACTAAATGACCATAATCCAAGCTATAATGTCATTGATTCTCTGACTGACAGGTATATATGATGACATGGTTGGAGAGGAAAGTCGCCTCTACATTGTTTGGAACTCCACCATCCTCGACTGCTGAGGAAGCTCTGGAACACTTTCTGGAGGTATTTCAGTCAACCTTATCTGCTCCAGGAATCAAGACTGAAATAAATAGCTCTAATTTGTTAGATTGTCTGGGAAAACTGTACGAAAGTGACATATGTTACATACAAAATGAAACCTGTTTGACAACATAAAGCTAAACTTGTTTCTACAATTCTCGAGAAAATGGACAAAATTGATTGTCAAACATAAACAGCATAGCATGCCATTCATTTTTTGATGGCCGTGTCCGCAAGTGTATTCATGTATGATGATTTCTGCCTACATATGCTCTGGCCACTTCACTGAAACATGGGCACAAGCCATGATGTGACCCCATGGTTGCAGAAGTATTCAGTTTTGTGAGCATCGTTGCATGACATGTTCATTTCTGTGCACACCACATAACAATGGTGACTGAAACCCTGATGTTCAAATTTCTTTGACATGATATTCTCGCTTTCCTTGTATATAGTGACCTCACTGTCATCAATAAAAAAACTTTTAGCATGCTTCTCTGCTGAAAAAAGTGTAGGTGACACTTTTCAAAACTTGTCAAGTTTTAGACTGATTACATATTATTTAAGAAGAAAAAATACATAGTTACTGTCTAGCAAAGTGCATCATTTTTTCATACATGTGTCAATGTTTGTTACAGGCAGAGAGATTGAAACCTGGACAGTGGAAAGAAAATATGCTGTACATTGCTAAGGTAATGCCATTATTTTGTGCCATTGGCTATAACTGAACTACATATCAGAATCTGAGAAAATAACACATTAAATGTATGTTAAATTCTCTGCTTGGAATAAAAATAAATTATTCTTAAAATGTCCAGTTTACGTTCTCATTGCTGAGTGAATGGCCCTGTGCACAATATATGATTGATTAGAATTAGTCATTCAGTTTTTATATCCAAAATTATACCCTGTTCATAGCTTGATATTTTTCTGTTAAATACAGTGTTATATAGAACTAAGACAGTATGAGGAAGGTGTACAATGGGGAGAGAAGGCAAGTGATATACCAACGCTATCCACAGATGTAAGTTCTCTGTTTTGGATTTTATTAATCTCATGAACACCCCCTACATCCGACCGTCACCAGCCGGTGAAACGGTGATCAGCCGGTGAGGCTATTTTCGCAACACAGGTGAGATACCGGTAGTGTTAGAAATTTGGAGTTCTTTCACATTTCTTCTGAGGTTGTGAACAATATTAATGGATATTCATTCATGGGAAATAAAAGTCGTCATTTCAATCATTCGGTTACATATCAGAACGCCTTGTACTTAAAGATATTGTGTGAACACGCGGAGCAATGCTGTTTTCTAGCGAAGTTTTGTTTTCAAACTGTTCTTATCGCTAGACACTTATCGATACATATTATAATGCGTAATTATTCCCTATTCAATGCTCTTTGTATGTCACCCAAACTTTGATGGATTTAACTGGCCTAAGCATTGATATTAATTAAAAAGTCACACCGTGTGTGTCTATCCAGGAGCATGCTACGCACTTTTCTTGATGCTGTTCACTGTAGTCTGGATAGATGCATATGGTGTGACTTTTTCCAATAATATCAGTACTCATGCGAATTAAATTCATCGACGTTTGGGTGACATACAAAGAGCCTTGAATAAGGAATACTTACGCATGATAATCTGTACCGATTAGTGTCAGTTATTAGCAACTTTAACAACCTTAAAATGAAACTTCGCTGGAAAACAGCATTGCCCTCCATGTTCGTATACTATCTTTGAGTACAATGCGTTCTGCTACGTAACCGAAAGATTAAAGTGATGACTTATTTCCCATGTATGAATATCCATTAATATTGTCCATAACCTCACAAGACATGTGAAAGAAATCCAAATTGCTAACACCACCTCACCTGTATTGCGAAAATAGCCCCGCCAGCTGACCATCATTTCACCGGCTGGCGACGGTCGCATGTAGGGGGTGATGAACAGTTTTACACATGGAAAATACTTTGAAAATAGAAACTGGTTTCGTGTGGTTGCCTGTACTGCTTTTGAACTTCTGTGTTTTCCTAATACAAGGGAGACAACTCTCCTGCACATTTAGACTCTGTCCAAGCTGCAACAGCCAGGCATTATCCTGATACCCAATTCTTACCAGCTATGCCAGGGATAAATGTATTGAAACATAATTTTTATTTTTTTTCTGACAGAAAACTGTTCAAGAAACTTAAATTGTATCATTATTTACACTTGAAGGTAGTATAAATTTTGAAGATGATTATCTGTATCTAAAGTATTATTCCTTTAGTCCACTGTGTCATCACCATAGTTCATAGGGGTATTCTGCATAGTTGAAATATACTGGATTGTATTGCCAGTAGATGGTATTTCTTACACCCCTCAATATGCCAGTTTAAAATGGTCAGCTGATGGATGGACTATATCACTCGCCTTCAGTCTAGAGAAATATTTGGCCCATTAACTTGTGCCATATTTAAATCCATGAGCTTAGCTTCTCAGCACATTGTGTGATTTCATGTTAATAGCTTCACCATATCAGTTGTCAAATAAATATATGTTATCATGTTTCTAATTGTGAATTTATACTTTCTCTTTTCAGGATCGTAATGTACAAAACGAAGTAGATAATTTGTTGTCCAAGTACAGGGGATAAAGAATGGAAACAAGTTTAATTGATCCACTGCCTTAATTAGCACATCTCAATTTTATATATTTAAGAATAGTCTCATTGAAAGACATCTCATTAGGCTTAATCAGTTCTGAAGTGCACTGTTGCATTATTAAGACACACCAAACCTTGTTGTGTTTTTGGCATTATAACAGAAGTCCGATTTCTCAATAATTAAATACTGATTCATAATCAGTGATCATTTGTGAGTTGGATATCCCCATTTTTCTATTGGACCATATGTACACACACATTTTTGGCACTATTAACTGATGTAATTAATTAGTAACTTTTAAATGTAAATGTATGGGGAAATTTGTTCAATCAGCATACTCATATGCTTCAGAAAAAGAATAAATGTTGCTTAGCTGGTGGAACTGAATGATGTAAATTTAGTGTGTATATAAGAGATTGACTGGGAATTGAATATATAATGGGACTTCATGACTAACTTCAAGAAAGGACAATATCAGCTTATGCAGGAACTCTACTATCAAGATCATGAAAAAGACAATTAATGTTGTGAATATAAATGGTCATCAGTTCTGTCTTTATCTTGTTGCAATTTGACTGACCATGGTATGCATATTTATGCTATGATTTTGTTATGTGATTTTTTTTTTTTTTTTTTGTGTTTGTACATATTACCTGTCAGTAAATGTGCTCTATGATCAAAATTAATTACATTTACATAAACCTGAGAATGTAGATAAATATGTAGCTCATCAAGATAATTTGTGATCTAGCTCTTGCACATTCTGTTTGGAATTTGGTAGTTGGGGGAGGTGGATTGCACACACTAATTCACTGTTTCATAATGGCAAGATTATGTCTGCATTACAAGCTCAATGCAGTCGATCATACTGTGAAAATGGCTACAATATGCTGGCGGCACAAAGCTTATTACCCACTGTTATTGCAGGGTATGGCAATATCTGCCCACTCCAATTGTCTCGTTCTTAATTGAGTCTCGCACTGACCAATAAGATATTCATCTGAGATGCATCATCCAATCTGAGTGATCAGACCATTTTTAGATCAATGGAATGCGTCTTGTAGTGCTTTCAACATTCAGGTACTATCGGACTGATATTATGTTGGGTATTCATGGAAGAGATATATTTTTGTTGCGATTTTGAACTTTTTGTTCTGTTATATCAACATTATGATTATTATCCCCCACCTTGACCCTAGTCAGGACATGTGTGCATCATGTTTTTCGGTTAGCATGATAATTGGCATTAGAGTTGTCTCCCCTGTTTGATATCAAACATCTACATTCTCAGTAAAACTGTTGTGAAATAAAATGAAAACATTCATTTACTAATTCATGAACGTATCTTTTTAACTCGAGAAGAGACTTTGACATGAAAGCACCTATTAAGGTTTACTGCATCATTTGTCTTCCTTCATGGAGAATTTTTCCCTGAATGGAATCTGTTTGAGAGCAAATTAATATTTTCTCATATTGTCTCATATGACCATTATCAAATCCAGTAGGAGGTATGTGGGCTCATGGCTCTTTCTTTTAACGTGTCTTTCCATGGCATAATTATGTTGTTCTCATTGCTGTTTGAATGAATATTTCATTTGTTCATTTTGCTGTACAATTGGGAATTTTCTCTGTGAGACCTCATAGGAGGAACTAATTAGTTTATCTGATTCCCATCTCAAGGATTGAGCAACAAAAACAACACGAGAGATGCTCTGTATTCTTACAAAATTTTCACAGTTCTTTCATTCTGTTTCCAGCAAAATTATCATGCCATGATATCCTTATGTGTTTCCGACATGCCATTTTACTTCATTTTGGAATATATATAAACAAAAATATGTTGAAAAAAAAATTAAAGTCACGATGATAAACTATTATTAATAGAAGGCCGATTATACAGACCACTACAAAATTTGTATTAACACATTTGTTACAAAGTATGTTTTGTTAATGGTATTAGAAGAAATATCTATTTCTAATGTAAGGATATTGTTTAAAGCAAAAATTGTTTGTACATGTAATATATATTTCAGGTGAACTGCCTTTTGGACCAAATAATTGTTAACTTGGCCCAAAATCAGGTAATAATGCTCAATGTCAGGATTTTAAGCATTAGGTTATTGTTGCTTGTATATAGTAGTGTTTTATAGGGTAGATGGTGTCTGGTTTCATGCTGCTGCAAAGATTTCTTCTTTGAAGTAGCAGGAACACAACTGGGCTGGGTGGTGCTTAGTTGGTTCGTCGTGATATAGCTGAAATATTGTTGAAAGTGATGTTAAATTCTATTCACTCACTCACTATTTGTATAATGATGTTCTATTTCTGCACTTCTGATAATGAAGTTTAATTCATTCAGTCATGGATTTTTCATAATGAAGTTTCATACTTCTAGTCATGAACTATTCATAATAAAATTAAATGATAGAGCATGTCTAAATATGTAGTGTAAAGGTGAGTGTTGGTAAAACAATATTGTGTATGGCATGTATGATATTCATGATCCTGAGATTATGCATTGTTCTTAGCTTGTTCAGATTTATATATGCATTTTTCTTAGCTTGTTCAGATTTAAAGGTTATACAAAATGGTCTCAAAATCTGCTACTTTTTTGTGCTAAATTGTTGTAGAGGTGATTATATAGACTTGTTTTACATTTTTGTATGTTTTCAAACTGCCCAAGGTTGGAAATAGCAGCAGTAAAGTGCGACAATTTCATGCCCCTTTCAAAACGGCGAAAGCTGTGACCGCTTGACCTGTGACGTCACAACCTGATTACGATCTCGCTCAAATGCCTGTTGTGACGTCCAAATGTCAGCGACATCATGCTAGAACTCCCACAGTTGGGTGAATCTTTCGTAACAACGCCCGACGTCATAGACTATGACGTTTACGGCGCAATCGTAATCAGGTTGTGACGTCATGCACCAGAGGTCACGGCTTCAATACGTTTTCCCCCACATGTGTGCTATTCGTGTCCTAAAACCCACTTGGACGACATTATTCGAGAAAATACAACTAATTTGTTGTTTGGAACACTACTGGGTATGTTTTAATGCAAAGTAGTATAGAGTCATTTGGTATAACCGTTAAGATATGCAATGTTGTTAGCTCGTTCAGGGTTTTAGATTTGCAAGGTTACCAGCTTCATGGTCTAAGATTTGCATAGGTAGCCAGCTTAATAACACATTATAGTACCGGAAGCTGGATAGAGTGTAAATAAGCTGGATAGAGTGTAAATAAGCTAAAAAGACATGTCTTCGATAAATTCAATAAGAGGACATCAGTATAAGTTTAAGGATACCCCAGGTCTAGTACCAGTAATCCTGTGTATATGTGGGTATTGTCAGCTAGTCTCTCCTCTCTCCACAGCATCCTACTCTATACGGCTAATATACATCACTACTGCAGTTCGTTCTGCGTAGCTGAGATAAGTAATCATGTGAAGGGGCGATGCTCCACAAAGGAGTAGGTTCTGGATAAGACAATCGTGATAAAGCACAGATACTGGTGCTGTATGATTGATCCTCAGCACTGATACTGGTGCTGTATGGCTGATCCTCAGCACATATACTGGTGCTGTATGGTTCATCCTCAGCACTGATACTGGTGCTGTATGGCTGATCCTCAGCACAGATACTGGTGCTGCATGTCTGATCCTCAGCTCAGATACTGGTACAGTATGGCTGATCCTCAGTACTGATACTGGTGTTGTATGGCCGATTCTCAGCACTGATACTGGTGCTGTATGGCTGATCCTCAGCACAGATACTGGTGCTGTATGACTGATCCTCAGCTCAGATACTGGTGCTGTATGTCTGATCCTCAGTTCAGATACTGGTGCTGTATGGCTGATCCTCATCACAGATACTGGTGCTGTATGGCTGATCCTCAGCTCAGATACTGGTACTGTATGGCTGATCCTCAGCACAGATACTGGTACTGTATGGCTGATCCTCAGCTCAGATACTGGTACTGTATGGCTAATCCTCAGCACAGATACTGGTACTGTATGCCTGATCCTGAGCACTGATACTGGTACTGTATGGCTGATCCTCAGCACAGATACTGGTACTGTATGGCTGATCCTCAGCTCAGATACTGGTACTGTATGGCTGATCCTCAGCACAGATACTGGTACTGTATGGCTGATCCTCATCACAAATACTGGCGCTGTATGGCTGATCCTCAGCACAGATACTGGTACTGTATGGCTGATCCTCAGCACAGATACTGATGCCATATGGCTGATCCTCAGCACAGATACTGATGCCATATGGCTGATCGTGATCACAAATACTGGTAGTGTATGGCTGATCCTCAGCACAGATACTGGTACTGTATGGCTGATCCTCAGCACAGATCCTGGTGCTGTATGGCTGATCCTCATCACAAATACTGGGACTGTATGGCTGATCCTCAGCACAGATACTGGTACTGTATGGCTGATCCTCAGCACAGATACTGGTGCTGTATGGCTGATCCTCATCACAAATACTGGCGCTGTATGGCTGATCCTCAGCACAGATACTGGTACTGTATGGCTGATCCTCAGCACAGATACTGATGCCATATGGCTGATCCTCAGCACAGATACTGGTACTGTATGGCTGATCCTCAGCACAGATGCTGGTGCTGTATGGCTGATCCTAAGCTCAGATACTGGTACTGTATGGCTGATCCTCAGCACAGATACTGATGCCATATGGCTGATCCTCAGCACAGATACTGATGCCATATGGCTGATCCTCATCACAAATACTGGTGCTGTATGGCTGATCCTCAGCACAGATACTGGTACTGTATGGCTGATCCTCAGCACAGATACTGGTGCTGTATGGCTGATCCTCATCACAAATACTGGTGCTGTATGGCTGATCCTCAGCACAGATACTGGTACTGTATGGCTGATCCTCAGCACAGATACTTGTACTGTATGGCTGATCCTCAGCACAGATACTGGTACTGTATGACTGATCCTCAGCACTGATACTGGTGCTGTATGGCTGATCCTAAGCTCAGATACTAGTACTGTATGGCTGATCCTCAGCTGGTACTGTATGGCTGATCCTCAGCAGAGATACTGGTGCTGTATGGCTGATCCTCAGCACAGATACTGGTGCTGTATGACTGATCCTCATCACAGATACTGGTGCTGTATGGCTGATCCTCAGCTCAGATACTGGTACTGTATGGCTGATCCTCAGCTGGTACTGTATGGCTGATCCTCAGCACAGATACTGGTGCTGTATGGCTGATCCTCATCACAGATACTGGTACTGTATGGCTGATCCTCGGCACAGATACTGGTGCTGTATGACTGATCCTCATCACAGATACTGGTGTTGTATGGCTGATCCTCAGCACAGATACTGCTGGTACTGTATGGCTGATCCTCAGCTCAGATACTGGTGTTGTATGGCTGATCCTCATCACAGATACTGGTGCTGTGTGACTGATCCTCATCACAAATACTGGTGCTGTATGGCTGATCCTCAGCTCAGATACTGGTACTGTATGGCTAATCCTCAGCACACATACTAGTGCTGTATGGCTGATCCTCAGCACAGATACTGGTACTGTATGGCTAATCCTCAGCACAGATACTAGTGCTGTATGGCTGATCCTCAGCACAGATACTAGTACTGTATGGCTGATCCTCAGCACAGATACTGGTACTGTATGGCTAATCCTCAGCACAGATACTGGTACTGTATGGCTGATCCTCAGCTCAGATACTGGTGCTGTATGGCTGATCCTCAGCACAGATACTGGTGCTGTATGGCTGATCCTCAGCACAGATACTGGTACTGTGTGGCTGATCTTCACCTCAGATACTGGTACTGTATGGCTGATCCTCAGCTCAGATACTGGTGCTGTATGGCGGATCCTCATCACAGATACTGGTGCTGTATGACTGATCCTCATCACAAATACTGGTGCTGTATGGCTGATCCTCCGCTCAGATACTGGTACTGTATGGCTGATCCTCCGCTCAGATACTGGTACTGTATGGCTGATCCTCAGCTCAGATACTGGTACTGTATGGCTAATCCTCAGCACAGATACTAGTGCTGTATGACTTATCCTCAGCACAGATACTGTTGCTCTATGGTTGATCCGCTTGTTGGATTCACAACTGCTACCAGCAGAATTTCACACCAAATTACCAGTAGTAAATTCAACTCTGTTTCAGCTACCTTCAGTTCTGTTACTCCACTCCTTTCTACCTTTGCTTTCGCCATATTGAGACCATGTTATCCTAAATATTAAAATAATTCAATATGGTACTCTAATAATTCAATCCCCCTATCAAAATTCAATCACTCTTAACTTTGGAAACAAAATTCAATCGGCTGTTCTAATAAATTTGATCACTCTTTATTAAACCATTGAAGTAATTAAGAAATAATGGATTATTTTCCTGACTTTGAACATTTTTTTTCGCCTTTCTGTTCTATTAAATTTGATCAGCCCCTGGTTTCATATAAGAAACATTCACTTCCTGTGATTGAATTATTAGAGGGATAACCGTAAAGACTCTCCACATGACCAACAATTCTGTACAAGTAATATTCACCTGATCAAATATGGCAGTTGTGTTCCTGAATCTGATTGGGTAAATTTTCCAAAAACTCCTTCCCACACAGATCATTATCATGTCTTCAGAAACCCCTTTTTTCACTAATCGCATGTTTAACAGGTAGAGGGAAAGGTGTCCATGTTAACATTTTTTTAGGAATATTTTAAAACTACAGCCAAAAGTTTTCAGAGAGAGAGAGAGAGAATTCGTTCAGCAATATTTTGGCTATATGGCGACTAAAAGTTTTCATGTGAGACTACCACCCTTACAGTACTGGTATCGCTTCTCGTATGGTTTTGATCAAGATTTTCATCAAAATTTGAGAACAATTAAAGACTTGAATATCGTGAATATTTGACGATATGTGGGCGTTGTTTGTGGGCATTTCTGTATTGTATAGGTCCAGTAGTTGCCTTAGTCACCTGGGAGTTTCATGTTTTGAAAAGTTTCTCATGACAATTTATCCCACAAAATCTGAAACCCGCCTAACTTGTTTTTAGAATTAATGAAATTTTGAAAATTATTTATTTTATTTTTTTATATATATTTTTCATGTATTTAATTTTTTTTTTTTTTTTTTTGGGACAAATTGATTTCTTGAAAATGGCGAATGAATGAGTTTTAAAAGCCACAGGGGTGAATTCATGCCTGAATACATCTGTTTATTATGAACGTATATCCTGCGGAGATGTTATAGACTCATTAATTTATTGAACTGTTGCCTTTTGCCGTCAACAGTGCATATGACATTATTTGATCTTGCCCAAGACGTTCAGAAGTATGTATGTTGATATGTATGTTGGGACATGTATAGTCCTGATTCCATTGAGTTGTAAATTCATCAGTCCTGTATGATAGTTTGTCCATGTATCATAATAGTTATGATTACTTGTTTTATCTCCTCTAGCATCTTCGTCAGCCTATAGGATTCTGCACCGATAACGTCTGTACGAACTCTTGGCTGATTATTTCTCTCGACGTAACGTAACTCGTACTTGTAGTATACGTATAAACATGTTTATTATAGAAACGAGAAACGGATAAGATTATATCAGAAGCAAATCAACTGATAATGTACTTAAAATTATTTATACCTTGAACCCGTTTAGAATTAAAGTGCCAATCAATCTAAACGCGTTTTAAAAGTTAGGCAAAGGACCTTGTATCTTTAGATGGGTAAATGGCCCCAGGCTAGGTGCAGTGCAGAAGTTCCAAAATAATATACTTCCACTACAAGAAATTATTCAATTGGCATGAAGTACAATATTATATTGTATACTCAGAAAAAATTCAAGGCACCGAGTCTCATCATTCTCGAGTAACAGGGCCGTAAAGTATAGTGCATTTGTGCGAAATAGTTGATTCTGAGAGAAATTTAGGTGTTTTCGCCTCAAAATTGGTGATTTTGCACGAATGCATGCACTACTTCACGGCCCTGTTATTCGAGAATGATGAGACTCCGTGCCTTGAGACTTTTCTGAGTATACACTATAATATTGTACTTCATGTCAACTGAACAATTTCTTGTACATGTTATATTTTATATTTGGCACTTCTCCCGCACCTGTTCTGGGGCCATTTACCCATCTAAACATACGTGGTCCTTTCATATTTCATTCCTAAACGTCATATGCACGGTATAAAGATTGGCTGTACATGTTGGGGCACAGACAAGCGGTGTGATAACGGGGCACACAAATTGTTAAGTATCCATAACAGTTTCCGTGAAAC
Organism: Hanleya hanleyi; assembly: GCA_036873755.1. NCBI lineage: Eukaryota > Metazoa > Mollusca > Polyplacophora > Lepidopleurida > Hanleyidae > Hanleya > Hanleya hanleyi. Next base: position 129,773 of record JAVTVY010032750.1, read on the forward strand.
ATTCAGAGTTCAGAAAAAACCCCATCAAACTGGACAGCCATTGTATTCAACAGTCAAACAAGCTGACGGGCATTCCAGTTGGCTCCAGTCCGTTCAATTCAACAAGACGACTGGTGGGTTATCCCGCTTTGGCTTGTGATAACCGCCATGGGTTCGAATAGACGTTATTAAAATAGAACATTTGATTGACAAAAAGATGCCTGCTCTTTGTTATTGAACGCAATTTTGTACCGACTGTTTCAGTATTGTTGAAGCTGTGATAAAAGTATGCAGAAGTTTGACATTGGATTATCATATCAGTTATATAGACTAGAGAAGGAGATTGTACGATAAAGCGGCATTTTGGTCTAGACGTGATGCGGTTGAAATGAAAAAAAACTAAATGTCCTAAAAGTAAGTGTTTTAATGTAACGGCGAGAAAAAATATAGGTACAGAATATGTGAAAGTTATAGCTCGATTGCGTTATGATTATCGTTATGACATGAAATTGAAACCCGCAGCATGTGCTATTCCGTGAAAAAAATGTCTAAATCGAGTCCTTTAAACACACATTTAGACACAAAGGACTCCTTGGCCCGAAACGTCATTTAACCGGGAGATGCGCGGTGGCATATCTCCACAGCTGGAAAATCATCTTGGTCCTTCGTGGATCATCAGGGATCCCTCGTGTCTAAATATATGTTTGAATAACTCGATTTCCCTTTTTCGCGAAATAGCACAAGCTGCAGTTTCAATTTCATGTCATAAATATAATCTTAACTTATCTCTTGCCGTCACGTTAAAACACAATTATTTTTAGGACATTTAATTTGTTTGATTTCAACCGCACCACGTATAGGTCAACATGCCGTACCATCTCCTTTAGGTGATTAGATTAAGAATAAAGTATTTTGAAGGACATATGTGACCCATATCTATATCGGAATTAGTTCAGTTAGGAAGTGTATTATTACGGTAGAGTAGCTAAGAGCATTGGTCTCCTGTATGGATTTATTCACAAAATTATATGAAAAAGGAACATATGAATCAGATCATTCATGTAAACGATTATTTGTTTTGTTGGCTACATGCATTCCTCAATATAGATTCCCAAACATAGCGATTGGCTATCAAAATAAATCACATCGATGTTTTCAAATACAGTATTGTTGGAAAATATCTCTGATACAGGCATCGTAACGAGCGCAACAGCTTTCTCATTCCGTATTCTCTCTCTCAATTGTATAAGCGTCATAGACCTATAGGTTTCGAGAATTGGCTAAAGGGTGCTACCCGAGTATACCAATCTCCCAACAGCGCTTACTCCATTTCACAGGCTCACTACACTAAGACAAAATGTCCCAATGAGGTGGTTGTCTCAGTACGTTGTCGTTGTCCGAGTATCCTCTGTGGTACTATAACTGTATCCAAGATTTGGACGTTTTTCTTCATCACGCTTCGGGAAGTACTCCGTCCCGTCGATGTAAAGTGCGAGTTAGGGTTTTCATCACAGGGGTGCGATTTCTTCCCAATGGCTTGAAGTATGGTCATGAGAATTCACCCACTGTCGATCTAGACATGAGGAAGATATTGAACGGAGGAAAATTTTCAAAAATAATTTCATACCGGTATTTACATCTATTTTGTGCGTAATTTTATCCAATGGGACTGTCAATCATAAGAACCCCAAGCGAAATTGATCTACAAGTGTCAGACAATACAACCGGAGTGATATTAGCACAATATAAAGTCAAATTCACCTGAAAAATACAGGAATATGAAATGAAAAATTAATATCGAAAATGATTTGCTAAATATTTTGATCCAGTACTATTGTTTGATGCTTGCAGATCAATTTGACGCTGTGTATGGGGTTCTTATGAATGCTTAACTGGGTTAAACCGGATTGACAGTCCCATTGACTATGATTAAGTACAAAATAAATGTGAATATGGTTTTTTTTTTTGTTTTTTTATATCTTCCTCGTGTCTAGATTGAGAAATGGGTGAATTTTCATCCAAGCCATTGGGAAGAAATCGTCAAAAGACTGGCAAGTGTTGGAAATTTTGATCAAGCTTCTGAAATGGGAGTCAACAAACGGGCAGAGCCTGGATATACTAATGTTTTTACACCCAGTGCGATGTATTTAACCAAGAATCTGGATTATAATGAACAAACCATAAACTATATACACTGTCAATAAAAGTGTGTATATCCTGAACACTGAAATGCACACTAGTTTGTAACACCGTTCGAAGATGTAAAAGTGTTCAATTTCGAAAACTAGTATGAAAAGAGATTTTTTTTTAAATATGTCCCTGAAGTGTTATCAAGCTCATGAACCAGGTCGTCTTCAGTAAAAACAACGAAATAGGTTGTCCACAATATCGCCCAGTGTTGAATATTGGAACTGTGAAAAATTAATGTTCATTCTGAAGTGTGTAGTTTTTAACACTTTTACGAATAATTGAACACTTTTACATGTTTATGCGGACGCTATAGTGGTCCAAAATTGTTGCAGAGTATGTGTTCATTTGTGAGCTTTGATGTTCAAACTTGGTGCTCGGTTTTGAACACGCATATTCATATATCTTCTCTAGTGTTCGGATATGAACATAAGTGTTCAGGTTTTACCCCTCGGTCAAAATTTGGCCGAAGGGTATTGTCATGTACGTCCGTCCGTTTGTCCGTCACAGCTTTCTCGTTACCAAGGTATCTTTAGAACCACTTATCCTAGACACACCAAACTTGCAGTGCACATCCATATATGCTCGTTACCCAGAACTCTATAGGACCCCATTGGGCGGAAACTTCGGCGACAATCTTTACTTTATGCGAAACCATTAATCTTGCTTTTCTCGGATACCATTTTGCTGTTCTGTGAGAAACTTGGTATAGATCATCGATACATCAAGACACTGTTAAGGAATGACCGAACCAGTTTCCCTGATTGTGTGGAAACCTTGGCGACCATCTTTAATTTATGTAAAGTTTTTCATGATTTATATCTCTGATACCATTTAAGTGTTCTATATACGAAACTTGGTATACACCATCGATGTATCAAGAGACTTGCAATGAATAACCACATCAATTCCTCCGAGTGGCTGGAAGGATGGGCGGCCATCTTTAATTTATGCAAAATCATTAATGATCTATATCTTTGATAACGTTCAAGTGTTCAATATGAAACTTGGTACACATCATCGATGCATCAAGAGACTTACATCGAATAACTGAACCGGTTTCTCTGATGGGGCGGAACCGTACTTGATGACCATTTTTAATTTATTCAAAATCATTAATGATCTATATCTGATACCGTTTTAGTGCTTCATATGAAACTATACATCAAGAAACTTACAATTAATGACAACCAGTTTTTCTGATTAGGTGGAGAACTTGATTGCCATCTTTGATTTATGCAAAATCTATACCTCTGGTACTTTTCAAGTGTTTGATGCAAGACTTGTGGGAAGTTGATGCTGGGTCGACATCGGGCCTTACAGACTAGTCTTTTGTGTTAAATGCCGTCATTTCCATCTGACGACGATACAGCTCACCAATCCCCAGTGTACGAGTTGTCACAGCGAAACAGCTCACCAATTACCAATATTCGAGTTCTCAGAGCATTTCCATCATAGCTCTCTATCTTATACCGCTTATGCCGGTGCTAGGGGCCATGTGGTCATATCATCCAAGTTGCCACGTGAACAGGTACAATAAAAGCGTACCTGAGATACAACACATATCACGAATCGTTAGATTCTTGGTATGTGCTTTAGAATATAGGTTAACCGAAAGACTATACTGTGAAGTCATGTGGCTCTGACAGTATGTCGTCACCTCTTCCCACTTCCCTTATATGTGTTCTAATTTTTACCTGTATATGGCGAGATTCTGCTGGTGGACGTGTCGTCCCCGAGGCCCGCCTCCTGAACAGACCTTTTGGTCTTGGATATATGTTGGCATTTGTCGGAAGTTGATGCTGGGTCGACATCGGGCCTTACAGACTAATCTTTTGTGTTAAATGCCGTCATTTTCATCTGACGACGATACAGCTCACCAATCCCCCAGTGTACGAGCTGTCACAGCTAAACTGCTCACCAATTACCAATATTCGAGTTGTCAGAGCATTTTCATCATAGCTCTCTAGATTGGTATCTAATACCGCTTATGCCGGTGCTAGGGGCCGTGTGGTCATATCATCCAAGTTGCCACATGAACAGGTACAATAAAAGCGTACCTGCGATACAACACATATCACGAATCGTTAGATTCTTGGTATGTGCTTTAGAATAGGTTAACCGAAAGACTATACTATGAAGTCATGTGGCTCTGTCAGTATGTCGGCACCTCTTTCCACTTCCCTTATATGTGTTGTTAATTTGTATACGTCATCAATACAATAAGAGACTAACCATGAATGACAGAACCTTTTTCTCTGATTGGATTGAAACCTTGGCAGCCATTTTTAATTTATGTCAAATCATTGATGATCTATCCTTTGATAATGTTCAAGTGTTCAGTATGATATTTGGTATACATCATCGATACAGCAAGAGACCGGTAATGACTGCCGGTTTCTCGGATTGGATGGAAACCTTTGGGGCCATTTGTAATTGCGAAATTATTAATAATCTGTATCTTTGTCACTTGACTGCTTGGTGTTCTCGTTGTCTTCAAAGTAGTGTGGTTCAAATTGAATACTTTATGAATTTCTGGCACCCAGAGCCGAGGGGTTTTCAGATGCGCAGCTTCGTATTAACACGATATGGTGGTCTGATTTGAACGCCAATATGAACGCTGTTCAGTGCCGTCCAATCCTATATTTCGATTGCTGAGATACTTAACGTTGTGGAAGTTTTTTTGTAATTTTTTTCTTTCCAGTATATTGGAACCAGTTGATGAATTCCACAACATTATTTCAACTTATTTCAACAAACGCTAAAATTAGTCAGAGATGAACGCTTTCACTCTGTCGAAACATTTAGAAATCAGTTTCAAGAAGTGGTTCATTTAAGCATTTTTGTTCTGCACCTCTGACTTTAGTATTTACCACATCAAACAACATCACATATACTGGTTCACTCCTGTTTGAGACAAATTTCAGATGGATGGGATTCGTATGAGTAATTGCGAAATATTGCTATTTCACTTTTCTCATTTATTTTTCACCGCTAAAGGTTAAAATATTCATGGAAAAACTTCGAACTCAATGCTTGCCTTCTTTTTATGTGTCAGGTGTGGTATGGTACGAAGGTATAGTTAGCGACAGGCTGAACAAAATAAGTGTGTAATTAAACCGAAATACGCTGTGGCAGGCGGAGAGATCTCTTGGACACAGACGCTCGTGGCAGATTCCATCACAGGAGTTGTCGACGGCCATATTGCCTTCCTAATCATTCGTAGATAAGTTTTATCGTCTTGATTCGTTAGCAACCACTCGAGTATCAAATACTATCTTTTAATGGCCAGTCCCCTTTACACTTTGAATATAGTAGTAGCTACGGGTGACTGTCAATTACCATCTACACGTGCTGCCCACGTGGCACTGGATCCGCAAATGATTCTTGAGAGAGAGTCGACGATAAGATAACAGATATGGTACCGATAGGTTCAAATGGATGGAAATGGTTTCATTGCTACACAGAGAGTCGTTCGATTGATGTTGTAGATCACAGTACTTGATTATTCTTGATTAGGCACCTCACTGGAATTAAACGTCCGTTTTTATCAGAAATCCTTATCGTTAATGATCGAGAACAGATGAGTGCGTCGATACAGAGGACCACACGATTGTCCGAATGGTTGGATAGAATGTCATATTCCTCTGACGACCTGCAAATTGAGAGTGTAAAATACTATGACTGACAAATTATGGCCATGTCTGCAAAGTCTATATCTTATCTATTGGACGTATAAACGTGAATGAGCTGACGGCGTTTAAATTCCACTCACTTAAACAGCGTTCATAGCAGCGGGATGCATATCAGTACGTATACTGCCTGGGCAGTTGTCTGTATAATTACTAATTGGAAACTGTCCCTGTTATATGTCCGCCAGCTGGATAAATAGAATGAATCTCGCGTAGGACTATATATATTACCAGTAGTTAAGGGGGTTTCTACTGCGCATGTTTCTGCACATCTACCAAAATAGCGATATTTAAAGAAAATTTTATGGAAAAGGAAAACATGAGCATTTAATTAGAGAACATTTGTGGAAGGATTTTTGAAATGGGACAGGGACGGCGGAACGGGCGGGGAGGGGGGTGGCATGCCCCCTCTCCCGTCCCTCCCCCTCAATATTTTCAGCAAAAAAAAAGCGCATGACACAAAACCAAACAAAATGAAGGCCGAGAAAGAATAAAAACAAAAAAAAACGAAAGAGTAAATGATAAAACATATATCTGTATTGAATGCATATTTCACTTTCCAATAAACATGAGACGCATCTTTGCTCATTCACATTCATAAGGTGAACTTTGTTAAATTAAAAATAAAAAAATATGTATTAGTGACATGGTCAGAGCTTAATCAACCATCACAAATTAATCAAGAGCTTAATCAACACATCATCCGAATGCATGGCACGATCATACGTAGAACGTTGTGTTAAGTGAAACGTGAAATACCCGTAACAAGCTAATATGCACAAAACATTACTGTAGAAACTTATAAATCAAGGATATACCACCAAGCGCCTCCACTCAAAGGAGCGATATATATCGCACGCTGATAGCAAAACACGAGCGTAGTGTGCAAGATTTATGGCATTACGTTTCTTAACTTGTGGCTAATTCCGCTTAACACGATGATAGGGGCCGTATAAACCCATGTCTTCAGGTGCTTATGGTGTTCATATGAACAGTCACAATCAGAGCGTGACTGAGATACATCATTCTCTAGATGACGACTTTACTACGAAAATCATATGGATTAAGAATACTGATCAGCGATACGGATTTGGTACTTTTGGAACATCATGATGTCTTGCCGGCAATCCGCATCATTAAAAACTGTTTACTGCTTCACTTTTGCATTTTTATGTATACTATGATTTTTTTTCTTGGATTTGATGCTAAAGCTGTTATGAATTAGGTATTTTCCTACGAAGTAGGCTACAGATCGCAAATTGTCCGGTAATGAGTGAGTGAGTCCATCCGAATCCTTTCGTCGGCAAAATAAGCAGAACCGTTGACATTAGAACCTTGATTTTTGGCATGAACGTGCATTAGGGCATTGTTACCAGCAAGTTCTGATCTGAAATAATTCTGATTAAAATTAGATTTATAATTAACACTTCAGTATATTGTTATATATATATGTAAACTGTAGCCTTTAACGTGTATCCTATTTAACATCCAAACATTTCATCATTGACCACACCAGCTAGGCTTCAAATTCAGGTCAAATTACCCACGGCTAAAAATACCCTGTCATTGATCCACATGCCACATGGCCCTATTACTGAGGCTAATCTTAACGTGCATCTGGGACAATTCCACAATTCCCCAACAGCATAGGCCTACTGCATATACCCTCAAACAATCAGCGCTGTTTCCATAACTTAAATTGCTAAACCATATCATTGAAATAATATAGCAGAAAACATTGATGTGAGTTATGATATGTACACTATGACCAAAGACATGTTCATAATGTCCTAATCGCATAGTTAGGACAATCATTACTCTGCATCAGAGAGTGTGTGACTTGGATTCAAGGGTTAAGACTTTGGAGGGAAATACAATTTTGACAGCAGAAATATTACCCCGCCATTTGCTGATTAGAGCGATAAAACAGGGTAGGCTAAATGGACCCTTTTCAATGCAGTATTTCTTGGCATGGATGTGAAAATATGAGGACATACTTTGGGGTTTTTTGTACCTCTTGAATATTGACTATATATCACACTTGGATATAATTTGAACAAAAAATTACATGTGTAAACAAAATATGTCTAAATTTCTCTTGTCATTTCAAATCTTGATCTATTTTGATTCCTTGATTAGGGGATACAGAATCACTGCCACGGAGTGTGCTGGTGTGTCACAGCAATGCAATTCCGATTCACACAACGAAGCTGAGGTGGTTTAAGGTTTATCAATGAAGAAAATCACCGATCAACCGCCATAGAATATAATGTGAAACAAGAAAACCGGAATAGTACATTCATCAGATTGCCGATACCCAAAATGTGTTGTCTCATATATCTAGATAACAACGTGATGTAGAGACGCTATTTATTCGTCTTTGTACCGGTTATGCCCAGGAGAATGACATAGAATCATTATTATCTTGTGCTGAGAAGGTGTTGGTCTTGAGTTGAATTACCGTAAACTACATAAATGCTACCTTTCTACTATAGTACTATATATAAAAATTTGTTGTATTGTTGGGAAAATAATGTGATTCAAAAAGTTGTTTTGATCCTGGACAAGGGCACTGAAAACCATTAAAGAGATGTAAATGTATTTTCACACGTAAAGCTTGAAAACTACTGAACCTATATTATTCAATCTGTTTCCTTTAATTAAAAAATTGCAGAATTAAATCGGCGATCGTTATTTATTTTGGAATGAAGGCGCATTAGGAGACTGTTACCAACAAGTTCTGAGCTGACCTACTTTTGGTGAAAATTTCTGGTGATTTTTGATGAACATCACTGGCGATTCTGACTTGGGCGGTGCCCAAAGTATGTCCTCATATTTTCACATCCATGCCAAGAAATACTGCGTTGAAAAGGGTCCATTTAGCCTACCCTGTTTTATCGCTCTAATCAGCAAATGGCGGGGTAATATTTCTGCTGTCAAAATTGTATTTCCCTCCAAAGTCTTAACCCTTGAATCCAAGTCACACACTCTCTGATGCAGAGTAATGATTGTCCTAACTATGCGATTAGGACATTATGAACATGTCTTTGGTCATAGTGTACATATCATAACTTACATCAATGTTTTCTGCTATATTATTTCAATGATGCCCATCTTAATATATAGGCAGGATTTCAACTGGGGGTGGGGATTTCCAAGAGTTCAGTTCGCGAGTCCTAATGCCTACTGTACTTCGTAGGTCCTGTGACGCTAGTCACACTGCTTATGTGGATTATGGACATGGAAATTCTTTATGGACGACGGCTGAATATTTATTGACGGACTAGACGCTTGTATTTCTGCTGAAATGATATGTATTTTCCTACGAAGTAGGCTACAGATCGCAAATTGTCCGGTAATGAGTCAGTGAGTCAGTCCATCCGAATCCTTTCGTCGGCAAAATAAGGAGAACCGTTGACATTAGAACCTTGATTTTTGGCATGAACGTGCATTAGGAGTAGTATATAGAAAGTCTTTGGGACTAATAGCGCCTCACTGCGCATGCGCAGAATTTGTTTTTGGGTCGGAATTGTGTGTGTGCGCATGCGTGAGTTTATGCAAATGAGTTTATGCAAATGAGGTGTGTGTGTTTTCAAAATGGCGGCTTGTTTGTGTGTGTTATGGGTGGTGTGTTTCAAAATGGCGGCTTGTTTGTGTGTGTTATGGGTGGTGTGTTTCAAAATGGCGGCTTGTAGTTGTGTGTTATGGGTGGTGTGTTTCAAAATGGTGGACAATTTCACCTGCCCCATCCCCAGCCCTCATTTGCATATTTTCAAAATGGCGGCTTGTTTGTGTGTGTTGTGGGTGGTGTGTTTCAAAATGGCGGCCTGTTGTTACTGAAAATATGCAAATGAGGTCTCTGGGTTTTTCAAAATGGCGGCTTGTTTGTGTGTGTTATGGGTGGTGGATTTCAAAATGGCGGCTTGTTTGTGTGTGTTGTGGGTGGTGTATTTCAAAATGGTGGCCTGTGGTTGTCCACTGAAAATATGCAAATGAGGTCTCTGGGTTTTCAAAATGGCGGCCTGTTGTTGTCCACCATTTTGAAACCCACATGCAAAACGTATAAAAGGAGTCCATTTTTAGGGAAAGGGGTGTATTCAATCTGACTTACCTGACCTGACCTGACCTGTCTCCCTGCCTGCCTGCCTGCCTGCCTGCATCCCTGCCTTGCTTGCCTATCCGCTTGTATGAGACGAAAAGCATGAGACGTGGAGAAGATTTTCCCTTGGACCCAGCAGCACCTCCGGTTGAAGTCTTGCCTGAAGATGCGCGTGTCAGGGCCATTTATCAACGACACTGGGCTACCATACGCCATTGTTTTCACCGTGATCGTCGTCTTTTGGACTTATACAATTTTCGGCTGGAGGACCTCACGTATCTCACTACATATGCCGAGAACATTTTCAAAGATCAGGTGACAGCCTATAAGTTGAATGTTACATTTGGGTATATCTTACGGCACAAAGAGACGGACCAACTGCGGTATTTCTATCCCAGCAATAATACCTATGTGTTTGATCAGCCGTTCACCGTGACGGATGCGATTTCTCTCGAGCCACTCATCGACCAATTGACTACGTTGGATCCATTGGAATGGACTCGGTTGCAACGCCCCAATACCCAATGGCTTGTGGAAATGGTCACTAACGTTACATTTTTCGTCACGAAAATGCGAGATCACCCGATCGGTGCTCCTGTACAACTCCCCCCGTGGTTGCTTCTTCGAAAAGGCCTGTATGCATTAACAGCAGGAATAAAGGGGGCCTACAAAGACCGGAAATGTCTGTTTCGGTGTTTGGCCGTACATCTGGACGAGTGTGACCCCCAGGCTTGTGACACAGTGGCCGATGGCTATTGGGAGAAGTATTTAGAGCAGCAAGACATGGATAAGCGGCACTTCCGTGGAGTCCCCTTTAAGAATTTGGATGATGTGGAAACACTGTTCGATATTAATATCTTTGTTTATCGATTACGATGCGAGGACGATACCTATGTGGCTGAATTGGTTCGTCGATCCACAGAACGGTATGCTGCTACGATGAAAGTCAATGTGTTCGATGACAATGGCGTGAGTCATTTTTCGCTCATTACCAATATGAGCCTGTACGCTCAGTCTTTCAGTTGTGCCCAATGCCATCGTGTGTTTAAAAAGTCTTACAACTTACATTGCCACGAGAAAATCTGTGACAACAGTGTCAAGCGAGTCTATCCGGGTGGAGTGTATCATAATACACCTACTATTTTCCAGGAACTGGCCGATGAGGGTATCATCATACCGGAAGAGGACCGTTATTTTCCCTACCGGGCATGCTATGATTTTGAGGCCCTGTTGGAGCCCATGGACCTGTTTTCGGCTAAAACGCAGTGGACACAGCGCCATATTCCCCTCAGTGTCAGCATTTCATCCAATGTACCTGGCTATGACGCTGCACCGGTGTGTTTCGTGTCCACGGGGGAATCCCATGAGTTGATCACCCGTATGATGGAGTATTTAGAGCAAGTCAGTGCGGCCAGTACGGAATTGTTGGTGGCCAAGTTCGACGACGTACTGACCCAGCTGGACGACCGCATTCCTGAACCGGGTGTAGCGTTCAGCGACGATGAAGAGTCCGAGTCTGAGTCCGAGTCCGAGTCCCAGCAGTCCCAGCCTCTGCAGTCGCAGGATGTCCCTTTACCTAAACCTTATGCGGAGAAATTGAAGTTACGGTTCCTTCAATACTTAGGTCAGTTACCGGTGCTCGGCTTCAATTCGGGGCGATACGACTTGAACATGGTGAAGGAATTTCTCTACCCTTACTTGGTGCAGTCCGATACCCTGAAGTCGGTCATCAAGAAGATCAACAACCATATGGCCCTCACTACCACATCACTTCGTTTCCTCGATATACGCAATTACCTGGCACCTAATTGTAGCTATGCGCAGTGGGTGAAAGCCTATAACTGTACCCAGATGAAAGGTTACTTTCCTTACACCTATATGACGAGCCTGGACCGCTTAGAAGACACCCAGTTACCACCCCGGGAAGCGTTTTACAATGACCTGAAAGGGAAAGCTCTGTCCGAGGCCACCTACATCGAACTCCAGCAGGTATGGAACGCTGAACATATGCAGACGTTGCGAGATTTCCTCATATGGTATAACAACCTAGATGTGGTTCCTTTCCTGGAAGCGGCCGAGAAAATGGTGCAACTCTTTCGTCGCCAAATGCACATCGACATCTTCAAAGAGTGTTTGAGTTTACCGGGTCTGGCGCTTCGCCATCTTTTTCAAGAGTGTCCTACCTACTTCTCGCTGATTCAAAAAAAAGATGCAGACATGCATGAATGTCTGAAGCGGAACATTGTGGGTGGCCCCAGTCTTATTTTCCACCGCTACCATGAGAAGGACGTCACTACTCTCCCTAGTGGAAAACCCTGTGACAAAATCATCGGATTTGACGCCAATGCCTTGTACCTGTGGTCGCTCGCACAACCTATGCCCAGTGGGCATTATACACGTTGGTGTGCGAACGGTCGGCATTTTACACCTCAACGGACGCCGTACAAACATCTCGCCGACCAGTGGTTAGACTGGGAAGCCTATCGACGGGCCATTTATATACGTCACCAGACCAACGCCACGGAGAAGCGGATAGGAGATCGCCGACTTCCCGTCGATGGGTTTGCCCTTGTACAAGGCACACCGACTGTATTCCAGTTTTACGGGTGTTACTGGCACGGCCACGAATGTCATTTTAGCGCTGGACGCTTCAATGAGCGACGTGGAAAAAACCCGCAAGAATTACGGGAAGAAGTAGTGACCAACGGTGATTATGTCAAAGAGCGAGGATACCATCTCATAGAGATGTGGGAGTGTGAATTCCACACGATGTGCCAGGCCCTACCCCATTTACAACGGTTCTTAAAAGAACGTGAATATCCCTTGAGTCGTCGGCGACTTCTCAGTCTACCACAGATGTTGGACGCCATTCGTTCGGGTCAGCTCTACGGCTTTGTAGAATGTGATTTGCATGTCCCCGACACTCTCAAGCCCCTCTTCGCCCAGTGTCCGCCTATCTTCAAGAACACGCTGGTGGGTCGGGCTGACATTGGAGAGACCATGAGCGCCTATGCGGAGCAACACGAGTGTTTGCCTAAACCTCGCCGCATGTTGATTGGCAGTATGTGGGCCGAGAAAATCTTGCTGGGTACCCCCTTACTGCAGTGGTACATGAACCACGGTTTGGAAATTACTCAAATATATCAAGTGATACAGTACGTACCTGAGGCTTGTTTTGCCGAGAATGCCGACCTCGTGACGAAGGCCCGTCGTCAAGGTGATGAATTCCCGAGTCAGGCCATCATCGCTGAATCTTGGAAGCTCACTGGCAATGGTTATTACGGAAAAACGGTAACCAACCAGGATAAGCACGTCAACGTGAACATTTGTACGACTACCCAAGCTCGCAAAAGAGTGAATTCTCCTCTGTTTCAATCCGTGGAGGTGATCGATGACGACACCTACGAAGTGACGTCAGCCAAGAAGACTATCACCTATAACCTGCCGCTCCAGATTGGATGTATGGTCTACCAGGTGGCCAAACTGCGAATGCTGGAATTCATCTATGATTTTATGGGTGTGTATTTTCACCCGGCCGATTGGCAACTCATGGAAATGGACACAGATTCGGCCTACATGGCCGTTTCCAACCCGGACTGGGAGTCTCTCGTCAAACCCGAGTTACGGGCGCAATATGAGGCGGAACGGGACCAGTGGCTACCCCGACGCGATCACTACACCTACGATAAGCGGACACCCGGGCTATTCAAGCTGGAGTGGAGTGGAGATGCTATGATCGCGCTCTCCTCCAAGACCTACTACTGTTACGGAGGAGACGGTGGAGAGGATAAGTTTAGCTGCAAAGGAGTGAGCCGGCGCGATCCCAACATAGACAAAGCTCTCTACCTGGGTGTATTGCAAAGCCAGGCCAGTGCGAGTGGCACTAACCGAGGATTCCGGGTGGTGGACCACCAGATGCGCACCTATATCCAGCAACGAGACGCCTTTACTTTCTTTTATCCCAAACGAAAAGTATTGGCCGACGGTGTGAGCACTACTTACTTGGACTTGTAAAATGTCGAACACTAACTGTTGATACACAAATGTAAAAGTCAGGATGGCCGAGTGGTCTAAGGCGCCGGTAGTAAGTGCTGGTCGGCGAATGCTGTCGTAGGTTCGAATCCTACTCCTGACATTTTTTTGTACCTTAACTATTTGTACCCTGTATTCTATTTGTATATATAGTGTATATATAACCATTCTTGTTGACTTAAATACAAAAAAAAAATCAAACTCCATCATCATTGTGTTTTTTTCATCTTTTATTCAACGTCAGAACAACAACGTCATAACAATAATAAAACAAGGGGGGTCTGCGCGCGCGCGCGCAGTACATTTTTTTAAGTTAACCAGAGAAATGGAGCATGCACATTAAAACGAGAGGCCGTCCAGTCATAGACGAGGACATCACGGTCTTCGGCTTGACAATAATCATCAAACATATGTACAATGGTTGGCATAGAATGTCCTCTACTCCGGTGAGTGAGATAAAACACACAGTACTGGCCGCACACACTACTCAAGGGTCCTTGTAATCTTTGCGTATTCCAACGCCACTCTGTAGTAGAGACGTCCATGAATTTCACCAAATCGGCATGTAGGGGTGCAAGTCCGTAGGAATCAAAGTATTCGCCTTGGCCTAGGGTGTCCACGTACACAGCTATCCAATGTTCACCGGGTCGACTCCTCGGGTCTGTATTTAGGATGTAGGCTGCTGGAGTGGTGGAGTGGGTGGGAAACACATTGCGTGGAAACACACCTCGAAAGGGGATCTTGTGATCTCGCTGGAGTATGTCCATCAGCTGTTCTGTATCCATGATGACTCTCTAGCTGGCGTAGTCACACAGCACGTTTCTTTGCTCATCCACGCTGATGATGTTATCAAACTCGGCGTAGCAAATCACGTTAATGGTGCTGTCTAGAGGTTTGGCGAAACGCAGTTCCAACCGTAGGTTTCCTTTCTTCAGCAAAGCCAGTTGATGATCGTGTTCCAAGGTGGAGGTGAGGTCAAAGGCGAACAATGTGTACCCATGGCTAAAGTCTTGTCGACTGATGGTATTGCCTTCGTCCTGGTTGTTTTGTCCTGTGGCTGTAAATAGGTTCAGGTAGGTCCGCACATAGTTTCCGCTAGTAAAGTCCGGTTGCAATGGCCGGGCTGGAATTTGATGACCGGCCACGTGCAGTGCCACAAAGTTGATGTTGAAATGTTCAAATTTGAATGGATTCTCAGGCCAATTTCCATTGAATCCGGTGTTGGTCACACACGCCAGGGTAAGACGTTTAGACAGATCCCCTAGAAATAAATTTTCTCTGTTGGCCATCATCGTACCTTTTGGCACAGAGAACACCTTGGTCTGTACGCGTCGTATGGGATACTGGGCTGGTTTTTTCGCTAAGGCTTGCATGTGACTCAGCAACACACCCTGTTGCAAATCTACCGTACGGACAAACAGGGCTGCATCTTCAATGACGATGTTGTAATGGGGATCTCCCTCTGCACTGGCCATTAAGGCGAACGCGGGTAAGGACCGGATCAACTTGATCTTGATGGATACACCGTTCATCATGTAGCGGTCTTGCATGAACAGATCGGCGTGCAGTCGTCCCATCATATCGACGGACTATCCCTTTCTGGATAGTAATATTCCAGTGGGACCTGCATATGGCGTATACATATCTCGCTTAGTAGCATTTGCTAGATCCTGTGTTAAATGTGACGAATTTAATCAACGTCATAAAACATTGTTGCAGAAACTGATAAAACAGGGCTATTCCACCAAGCACCTCCACTCAAAGTTTCTCAAATTTGGCGATACATATCGCATGCTGATAGCAAAATACGAACGTAGCGTGCAAGATCTATGGGGCTACGTTTCGTAACATGTGTCTAATTCCGCTTAACCCGGGCTAGGGGCCGTATGAGCCCATGTACTTCAAGATCCTCATGGTACTCATATGAACAGTCACAATCAAAGCGTGACTGAGGTACATCATTTTTAGATGACGACTCTATAACGAATATTATGGATTAAGAATACTGATCAGCGATACGGATTTGATATTTTGGAACATCATGATGTCTTGCCGGCATCATTGAAAACTGTTAACCGCTTCTCTCTTGCAGGAAACAAGCCTATGTTTATGTATACTTTTGTCTTTTTGAATTTGGTGCTAATACTGTTATATGGAAATGGAATAGGTCTTTGGATTATGGACGCGGATATTCTCTAATGGACGACGGCTGGATTATGAATGACGGACTAGACGCTTGTAATTGCTTTCGGTTGTCATTTTTTGCGTGTGACGAACCCACTATTGCCACCGTGTAGGTTGTCCTGGTATCCGGGCATATCCCTGAAGTACAGCGCAGATTGTAAGTGTGATGTTTTGGCATCAGTGCCGTACGACAACAGCGTCTCCAGGTAGGCTCGGTACGGGTACGTATTGGTGGACGTACTGATGAGTCTATCGTTCAGACTTATATCTACCTGTTGGAACAAGGAGTGCAGCCAAAGATTCACCGGGCCTACTTCCAATTTGTCCTCTAGGTTCGTCCCGTCCTTGTTCGTTATTTTGGCTTTGACGTACAAGTAGGTGTGGGCTAAATCCAGGTAGGCCGTATCTTTGTTTTCAATGGTAAATTCCACGGGACCCATCCCCGTCAGGCTAGCCAGGGGTCGATGTTCTACCCAACGTCCTTCAGCTACACTGGTTTGGGTGGGTGGAACAGTCCACAAATCCAATTCACTGTTGGTAGACGGACATGACTCGGAGTGAATGAATGCCATTATGCGAAGATGTCTCTCCTATTACGTCTCTTCTTTTTCTTGTTCTGGGAGCTCTTCTTCTTCCTCTGGGGTGTGCGTCGTCCGTGTGTTGGACGTTGAATGAATCTGGGCTGTGTCGGTCTTTGTCTTTTAAGGGCTTTGGCGATCAATACACTTCCGGCTTCTTTAGCCCGTCGTTTGAAGGCTTGTCGGGGTGCTGTGCCTTCCATCACATCACCGGCCACGCGCAATCCACTGCGCACCGCTTGTTTTCCCACCGCTTTCACACCCCGTGTCACCATGGGTAAAAACGTTTTCACAATGCTGCCCAGTATGTTTCCCAATCCGTGACCTCGTTGCATGCGTGCCCCGCTAAACATGGGCATGCCTCCTCCCGTTTGTTTCTTGTAGTAGTCGGCATAGCTGGGTGTATGGCACTGGTAAGGCACGTACATATTATACGAAGTGAGGAGAGCGGGTTTGTTGGAAAGCAAGTGTCAGCACCACTTTTCCTCGTTCGAATGGGATCGGACGTCCCGTGTCATCTCTTATATCTACCGTGATCGTCTCGATATCGGTATGGCGTACGGGCAGGAACATGATAGGGTTGAAACTGTGGGTGGCTTGTTCGCCATACGTCTTGCTAATGGGCACCACCCGTAACAGAGGTGTGTTCATATCACCCACAATATGGCTGTCCACGGCATCCGAGTAGACGTACAGTCCGTACATACCTACTTTCATATCCATCAAATGTGTACCGTTGACAATGGTGGAACCCCTGATGACGCTGTAAGGCATCCTTAACATTTGCGTTAGTGTAGGACTGAGTTTCATGTTCACGTTTTCGGTGAGCATGATAGAGCTCTTGTCGTTGTGTACGTTGACATCGAAGAACACGTTTCTCTTGAAGCGTAAGGCTATCAGGGTTGTTATATCTGACGCGCTCTGCTTTAGAGTCTTGTACTCCATCAAGGCCGTCAGACCCTGTATGAACTTCCGCGGTGTATCGTATTGGCCTTGGGGAAGAGTCAGTCTGTAGATTCTATCTTCGTAGGTCACTTCGTACCATACTTCGCCGTCTTGTACGTTGTACCATGAGTAAGGGTATTGAATATCCACCAGTCCACATTCCCATCGTCCAGGTAAATGTAACGGTTGAGGTAATTGAGTGACATACTTGGTCAAGGTGTTGTCAGGAAACACATCGAGTGAACTATTACTGGGCAACGTCAGGTAAAACATGACGACGACTGAGTTGTTCTGGCTTCTGCACCGGGTTTTATAGATTAGTAAGATTCCCAGGCCTTGGGCGCTTTACCGGGGCGTTGTGATCGTCGCTGTGACTTAGCTCGGTTAGGTTTCCCACGTCGTTGTTGTTGTGGTGTTTTGGGCGGTGACATGGGGGCCCAAGAGGTGGGTGGTGGTGGTGGTTGATGTCGGGTGTTCGATTGCTGCATAAAGGTTTAACGGTTAGGATTCCCTACCAATTCTTGAGGGATGTGCCTGTCTTTTAAGCCCTGAGCAAAGACTTCCCAGCCCGGTGGATTAGAGTGTTTGCGAGAACGGACCATATCGTTGATCAAATCGGTCATATGAGACCCCGGTACCACTTGGTTTCGAATCAGCAATTTTCCTTCCGCATTCCAACTCATATCGGCATGCTGTTTCACCCGGTCCAACAATAAACGGGCCTTGGTCTTGTAGGCTTTAGGCACACTGCTCAACACTTCTTCTTCCAGCTGAGGTGATGGAGGTGTGGGTGTGGTGGTGGTGGGTGGTAGTGGTGGCGTACTAGTACTACTTCCGCCCCCTCTATATTGATCCATAAACGTCTGGTACTGGTTCAGCGTATGATGGTAGAGTTGAATTTTCTCGTGATCGGGCAGTCGACGTTGGAGTATATTATTCATCTCTTCATCCAAAGACTGGAGTTGTTGCACGGTGGCCGGGACGGGATAGGGAGATTGCAAACTCTGTAACAGTCGAGGTTCGACCAGCATCATTTTTTTCGTATGTTCCATTTAGCGTCCCAAGATGGAACCGAGTAACGGGCCTAGTACAGTAGCGGCTAAGGGAGCCAGGAGTGCGCCGAGAAATCCACCTCGCTGTAACACCTGTTTCTTTTTCTTGACACTGCCCGTTTTCTTGACCAACGGTCGGAGACCCGCCTTGTGCCGTTGCAATTTCCCTTTCTGCAGAGGACTGAGTGGAACATTGCCTTTTAACACATTATGGGCTACTTCACACAAACACCGTACCAAGTCGGCATCCGCGCCGCGCACCAGGGCCCGGCCCACTTCCGGGGGCGCGCTGCGTAATACGCGCAATGCCGGCGCGTGCTTGCGTACGCGTGCAGACATGTTGAGGAAATGAGGGCTAGAGTACGTTGTCTTCTTCTTTTATCCTCTTCTCATTTGGGGGTGTACACCGTCTGTAGTTCGCCGGGAAAAATCAGGGTACGCAATCGCAGGGGTGAGGGCGTGTCTTGTTTCAAGTCGATGAGTAGATACCCATGAGCAGGTTGGGTCGCATCTTCAAAGGCTTCTCGTACAAAGGCCGTGTTCTTAGGGTACATCTGTTGAGCCAGGTGGGTAATTTGTGAAGCGTCTCTGGGGTTTTTGAATAACACCACATACTGAGCATTCAAACTAATGTTCCGGTGTTCTTTGTTCTTACTGAAGAGATTCTGTACGATGTAGATGATGCTCAATCGACGATGATGGCTGCCTTTGGTAAAGAGACGGGTGATTCGAGTGTCCGTTTCCGTCATGAGATCGTCTACCACCACCAAGGTGTCTTGGGGTATATCTTCAGGCGGTAAGCCTTCCACTAAGGTGAGTCCTGGGACACGGGCCAGTGCCTCATACGCGGGCTGCCAAGCGCCATAACACCACAGGATGCGAGCTAGAGGCGGTGAAATCAGGGCTGACCCATGTTGGATGAGACGTTGAACAAAATGTGATTTTCCCGACCCTGTCGGTCCAGCGATGAGGCACGTGAATGGATGCTGCCATCGCGGGTCCATTTCTTTAGGGGGTGATTTGACGTTTAGAAGCCCTCCACAGTTGTCGGGGCTGGCGCAGGGGGTAGTACTCGAAGGGATACCGTTGTCGGGGTAAACGGTGTGATTCACGGGGATCCACTTCAAAACTGTTTAGCGGTGTCGTAGTAGTGGTACTAGAGGGTGGAGTGGAAGGCTCGCTTCTCAGGGATGATGATGGAGGATGATGTAGAGTTGTAGTACGGGCCGTCGTGGTAGTTGGCTGGATGTAGCGGGGTAGCGTGATGGCTGGAGTAGACGATGTGGTGGGTGTCTGCGTTGAGACCTGGCGGACCCTTGACGTCTTGGCTGGTGTAGGCAGTGGGGTCGTGGTGATGGTGGATGATGGAGAACGCAGGGTGTTGAAACAGGATATCACGTACGATAAATCGTAGAACACACCGGTAAATAACGTACCCAGAACCACGACTAGACACAACACAGTACCGACTTGTGCTTTTCGAGTTCTTAACAGTAAGGGTAGACGTGTACTATCCATGGTACAAATCCTACACTGAAGGCGGGGGGTGATAGGCGTTAGAATTTATAGACGTTTCATGTCACGGCCGGACACCCAGGAATTAAACGAACGAGGCCATCCTTGCCATTTGACGAAATGATAGGGAATCCCACGTCGACGTTCCGTTTTCAAAATCTTTTCCACCGTGTAGTAGTCTTTCGGTGTTTTCACTATGGGTTGTAATTCTGCCTCGTAAAACGT
>JAVTVY010032751.1:0-13867 GCA_036873755.1 Hanleya hanleyi
GGGCTTTGTGGTGATAGTGCTAACCCTGCTGAGTGTGTTGTACGGAGGTGTGTTTTACGACGTAGCCTATGTCAGCACGCTACTTAACCAACTGAGAACACCAGCCACCAGTCAAACCGGTCTACAGATAGCACCAGTCAACCCCGTATCGAGCCCAGTCACCACCACCACCAAACCCCGTGTAAAAGCCCCATCGAGCTCCACACCAAGCTCCACACCTACACCAAGTACACCCACTACGTCTGAAAACCCACCGGATTTCATCCCTCACAGTGAACAGACAACGACGACCGACGCTATACCCACCACCATCATCCCTCACAGTGAACAGACAACGACGACCGACGTTGTACCCACCACCACCACTCCAGTTCACTCGTACCAAATTTACAAGAGCGGGTTACCACGACAGCGGATACATCTCGAACCATGGACTCTCGGTGGCAGCATCCCTTCACTTGCGCCATCGCAGGACCGACGGGTTCCGGCAAAACGCACTTCGTCCGGAAGCTCATTCAACACGCCGACAGCATGATCACCCCACCCATTGCCCGAGTCGTGTGGTGTTACGGAGAATGGCAGGCAGCGTATGCAGCAATGCCCCACATCACGTTCGTGGAAGGCCTACCCAACCTGGCCGATTTGGAACCGACACCTTGGTGGTTCTGGATGATCTCATGGCGGAGACGGATGCGCGGGTCACCCAACTTTTTACCAAAGGCAGCCACCATCGACGGCTCAGCATCATCTACATTGTGCAGAATCTGTTCAGTAAAAACAAAGAACATCGGAACATCAGCTTAAATGCCCACTACCTGGTGGTCTTCAAAAACCCGAGAGATACCACTCAACCGCTGCACCTGGCGAGACAGATGTATCCCGGCCGCACACCGTTTGCGTTGGAAGCCTTCAAAGATGCGACAACCCCTCAGCACGGGTATATGCTCTTCGACCTCAAGCAAGCCACCCCCGACCACCTTCGACTACGGACCGGCATCTTTCCCGGAGAGACCCACCACGTGTACATGCAAAAATAATGTAAACACACCCACAGTGGCGCCCCCAGCTGGAGTGTGTGTTTGATGATGGGGAAAATAAAAAGAATGCATACCACAGCATGGTTGACTTTGTCTCTGTTCTCTGAGGTAGATAAAAAGGGCAGAGTTGTGGGTTCTGGCATTAGTTGTACATGATGTCTGCGCGAGTACGGAAGCACGCTCCGACGCTCCGTGTTTTGAAGACGGCCCCACCCGAGTTGGTCCAAACCATTGTACGCGGCGCGGACCCTGACCTTGTACGCTGTCTGTGCGAGATCGGGTACAACCTGTTAAAAGGCAACGTACCACTGACTCCGGCTCAGAAGACCAAGTTGACCAAGCATAAGATAGGTCTCCGAACCTTAGTCCAGAAGCGAGTCTCTCAAACACAAAAGAAAAAGGTGTTACAGAAAGGCGGCTTTCTCGGGGCCATCTTAGCACCGTTGGCCGCTTCCGTGTTGGGTCCAGTATTGGGTGGACTCTTCGGCCGACAATAAACCACACGAAAAAAATGGTCATCGTCGAACCACGGTTCCTTCAAAACCTCCAATCGCCCTACCCTGTCCCACCTACGGTGAAGACCATAAACACCCTCGATGGAGAGATGCAACAGATCTTACAGAGACCGGGGTTAAGCGCCAGTGAGAAAGTACAACGGTACAATGAGACGCTTTAACGGTACATGACGTTCATGGACCAATACAAAACCCTCTCTACCCCACCACCACCACCACCACCACCACCACGTGACACACGGCCGACCTCAGCACCGCTCCAACAGCCGCCATTACCAGGGGTACCACCCACAGCCCCACAGTGGGTGGAAGACGAAGTGCTGAAGAGTGTACCTGCATCGTTCAAGAAACAAGCTGGCCTGGTATTACAACGGATGAAACAGAATCCTAACATGACTTGGAATGATAAAGGCGAACTACTGGTACAGAATGAGCTGGTCCCCGAGACCCACATGACGGATTTAGTGAATGACCTGATGCGTCAACGCAGGTCGCACACGGATCCTCGAGGATGGGAGGTCTTCGCTCAAGGCTTGAAAGACATGCATGTACCACAGGAATGGGTGGGGAACCCCCACCGCTGGGCCTTTATGCAGCGAACCCAGCAATTGCCGAATGGCCCACTACCTTCTTGGGAATCCGAATGGGAACCGGAGTCACCCCCCAAAACACCACCATCACGACGGGCACCTTCTTTTCAGACCTTTAAAAAACCATCCTTGATCAGGACACCCCACATCTCCAGAGCCGTGACACGTAGCAAGTCACCGCGACGAACACGACGCCGGACACAACCGCCCAAGGCCTGGAACACCTATCAAAACCAACAGCAGCAGCAGGACAGCTCAGTCGCCATGTTTTACCTCACCCTACCCAGTAACAGTTCGCTGGATGTGTTTCCTGACAACACCGTGGCCAAGTACGTGACCCAGTTACCGCAACTGTTGCATTTACCTGGGCGCTGGGAATGTGGCCTCGTGGATATCCAATACCCTTACTCGTGGTACAACGTGCGAGCCAATGAAGTGTGGTACGAGGTGACCTACGAAGGAAAAGACACCCGACTCACCCTCCCCGAAGGCCAAAACGATACTTGCAAGGAGTTCATGGGTGGGCTGTCAAGACTGTTGCATTATAAGGCTCTACGGGAGGTCACGAATACTTCAAAATCCATCAAATCCTTTCCCTTCAAGAATCTCGTGGACTTCGATTACAACGCACACAACGACAAGGCACAGCTTATCGTCACCGCCAACGCGAGTGTCGTACTGAGTCCTATCCTACAGCAGATGCTGGGTTTCGATCTACAGACGTTCGCTGGTCCCACCGCCCACCAAGGCGAGATCCCGATGGATATGAAGTCGGGTATGTATGGACTCTACGTCTACTCGGACGTGGTGGACAACCACCTCGTGGGCGATATCAACACACCTCTGTTACGGGTGATGCCCATTAAACAGACGTGTGGAGATCAAGTCACCCACAGTTTCACCCACATGCTCTACCTACCCGTACGACAAACCAACATCAACACTATCACGGTGGATATAAGAGATGACACGGGACGATCGGTGGCATTCGAACGCGGGAAAGTGGTGCTGACACTTCATTTTCGACAAGCACGTGCTCCCCATGAAGGTGCCTTACAAGTGCGATGCACGCAGCTATATGGACTATTATGCCCAACAGGCCGGCGGTGGCCTTCCGGTCTTTAGTGGTGCACGCATGCAACGAGGACATGGACTGGGGAACATACTCGGGAGCATCGTCAAAACGTTCCTGCCCTTGGTGACGCGTGGGGTGAAAGCAATCGGCAAACAAGTGGTACGCAGTGGACTGCAAGTCGCCAGTGATGTCTTGGGGGGTACGGCACCCAAAGAAGCTTTGAAACGGGGGGCCAAAGAAGCAGGAGGCGTCTTGGTGGCCAAAGCACAACGCACCGTAGGGAATAAAAGACCTGCACCACCGAGACAACGCACCAGTCGACGACCGACCCAGCGACGACGCACATCGAAGACCCAGGATATCTTTTCTTAAAACATGTGCTTGATCCACGCAGAGTCCTGCCCCTCCACCAACAGTGAATTTGATTTGTGGACCGTCCCGCCCACACAGACCAGTGCCGAACAAGGAGTATGGGTGGAGCATCTCCCGCTCTCCAGCATCAACGCAACAGGGCCCATCGAGTTCACCATCAGTAATGCGGATACGGCCTATGTGGATTTAACCCATACATACTTGTATGTGAAAGCCAAGATCGTCAATGGAGATGGCTCCAGAATCGTCGACCAAGCAACGGTGTGCCCGACGAATCTCTGGCTGCACTCGATGTTTCAACAGGTGGATATATTTCTCAGCGACAAACTCATCAGTGACTCGACCAACACGTACCCCTATCGAGCCTACATCGAGACGCTGTTGTCGCATGGGCGAGGGGCTAAAAAATCTCAACTGACAGCCGCTTTATTCTACCAGGACACAGCCCAGCACATGTGCGTAGAGAACGACAATGTGGGATATAACAAACGGAAGGCTTTGACCGCGAACGGCGTCTCGGTGGATCTCATGGGTCGACTGCACGCAGACATCTTCATCCAAGACCGGTACCTCTTGAACAAGATCCCCGTCAAAATCCGACTGATACGGGCGCCTCCGACCTTCGCCTTGATGGCCACTAACGTAGACGGGCATGCAGCTGACTATAAGATTGTCATCCAAGACGCAGTCCTGTATGTCCGAAAAGTGAAGCCGAATCCAGCCGTTCAATTGGGAGACCTCAAAGCCTTGGAAACAAAACCAGCCCAGTACCCTATCCGACGTGTGCAAACCAAAGTGTTCTCTGTGTCTGCTGGAAATATGAGCCCCAACAAAGAAAACCTGTTCCTGGGGGAACTACCCAAGCGATTGATCCTGGCCTGTGTGGAAAATACCAGTTTCAGCAGAGCCTACCCAGAGAATCCGTTTGACTTTCAACATTTCGGCATCAATTTTGTGGCCCTGCATGTGGATGGACAACAGGTGCCAGCCACGGCCTTAACACCGAACTTTGGGCGGAGGAATTTCATTCGAGCCTATCAGAGCCTGTTTACAGCCACCGGTCAAATAAACCAGGACGAAGGGAATATGATCAGTCGGGAGGACTACGCGAACGGGTACACGTTGTTCTGTTTCGATCTGACCCCCACCTTAGAGAACGACCATCAGCTGGCCCTCGCCAAGCAAGGCAATTTACGGTTGAAAATCCACTTTGCACGAGCCCTCCGGAACACCGTCAATGTGATCTGCTACGCCGAGTTTGACAACATCATTCAAGTGGACAAAGCGCGCAACGTCCTGTGTGACTTCTCCACCTAACATGGATACAGACCAGATAACCACCGTGCTGGAGAATGACCCAGAGACACGTATGGTCTTTCAAGGGATGTTCGCCCGAGATGTGTTCCCATTAGACCGTATGTATCATGCTGCTTACGTTCTCAACACGGACCCGATGGATTGCCCCGGTGAACATTGGGTGGCCGTGTATTTGACAGAACAGCAGGGCGAATACTTTGACCCGTACGGCCTGCCACCCCTCCATCCCGATTTAACAGACTTCATGGATCAAGGCACAGAGACGTGGTGTTGGAACAGTCAAACGTTGCAAAGCCTGACCAGTAGCGTGTGCGGACAATATTGCTTCTTTACCTGTACCATCGATGCCGGGGAAGACCCTTATCTACCATCGTACAGATGTTTGACGACTACCCCAAGGCCGAGGACCGCGTTGTACTCGTATATGACTGGGCCGCCCATCATTGCAATGTACAAGCCCCGTTCTGGGCTTAAGTTCTTTCAATGTACAAGCCCACCCTGTTCTGGGCTCAAGTTCTTTCAATGTTCAAGCCCCCTGTTCTGGGCTTAAGTTCTATCGATTTCAATGTACAAGCCCCCTGTTCTGGGCTTCAGTTTTCACGTGGTTGTTCTCACGTTGTTGTTGTTGAATAAAAAAAAAGAGATGAGATCTCACCCAAAAAAACCTGTCTTGTGTGTTTTCTATATGAGCATAATGCATGAAGGCTATAACAGACATGTGGGGATTCGGTGAAACTGGCTTCGAACACCGTGGAGAAAGTAGCCCATCAGTGGCCTAGGATAATCCGAAATTCACCCGCGCAGGCGTGCGGCCGGATAAGGCGCGCGCGCGCGCGCGCTGCGGCCGGAGTAACCCCCGCGCGCGCACGCGCTGCGGCCGGAGTAACCCCCGCGCGCGCACGCGCTGCGGCCGGAGTAACTCCCGCGCGCGCGCGCGCTGCGGCCGGGGCGGGGCGGGGCGGCGCGGGGCGGGGCGGGGCGGGGCGGGTCGGGCCGGCCCGGGCCGGGCCGGAAAAAACCCGGATGTTGAACATCCGGACCCTACGTCTAAGGGGAACATTGGAACTCTTCTGTGTTCGAAGGTAGTTTTAGTGAAACCCGGAAGTGACGTCTGTGCGCAGAACCCACACCACCACCCAACCCCAACCAGGGACCCCTAGGGGTGGGTCACACACACACACACTCCCTCACGCATCCCCCAACATGGCTGCTTTCTATACTACGACCAGACTGCGCATGCGCAGACTCTTGAACAAGGACGAACCCTGAGTCCAGTCGGATGCTGCTTCACAAGAGCTTCAACATAAGACCTCATACGACTCCATCGGACCCATAGTGACCCCTGTCGGCGCCGAAATGTCTATTTCCATACACGTTCTCTACTGCGCATGCGCAGAATGACGTCAGTTTCACATCACACCCACCCCGTCGGATACTCCCTCACGACTGCTTTACATTGATACCTCACTCGACTCCATCAGACCATTAGGGGCCTACCTAAACCCCAACACGTCTATTTCTATGCTACGGCCAGACTGCGCATGCGCAGACTATTGACAGCGAACGACACACTAGCCCAGGCGGATGCTGCCTCACGACAGCTTCAAAATAAGACCTCACACGACACCATAGGATCATTAGGGGCTCACCTAAACCCTAACACGTCTATGTCCACACCCTTTTCCCAGAATTCCTTGTTTGCGCATGCGCAGAATGTGGACAACGGCCGAGATCCTAGTCCAATCGGATGCCCCCTCACATAGGCTTCACATTGATACCTCACTCAACTCCATCGGCTCATTAGGGGCTCACCTAGATCCCAAAACGTCTATTTTCATACCCTTTGTCTATTGCGCATGCGCAGAATGACGATATTCCGACCCCACATCCACCCAGTGGGATGCCCCTCACATAGGCTTCACATTGATACCTCATACGACTCCATCGACCCACTAGTGGCCCACCTAGACCCCAAAACGTCTATTTCCATACCCTTGGTCTACCGTGCATGCGCAGAATGACCATATTCCAACCCCACATCCAGCCCATCGGATGCCCCTTCACATAGGCTTCACATTGATACTTCACTCGACTCCATCGGACCACTAGGGGCTCCCCTAGATCCCAAAACGTCTATTTCCATACCCTTGGTCTACCGCGCATGCGCAGAATGACCATATTCCAACCCCACACCCAGCCCATCGGATGCCCCCTCACATAGGCTTCACATTGATACCTCACTGGACTCCATCGGGCCACTAGGGGCTCCCCTAGACCCCAAAACGTCTATTTCCATACCCTTGGTCTACCGCGCATGCGCAGAATGACAATATTTCAACCCCGCTCCCACCCCATCAGATGCCCCTTCACGAATGCTTCACATTGATACCTCATACGACCCCATCGGTACACTAGGGACCCCTCTCGCCCCCTTCGGGAATCTCCGTGTCTCTTCGGGCACCTCCGTGTCTCTTCGCTGATCTCCGTCACCCAAGTGACACGAAGCATTCGGAACTCCCGAGCGGAAATCTACGAAGGGGACTGATTCTACGCTCGGGGGACGACAACATGAATTTCCTATGAATCTCCAGATGTGACTCGGCTCCGAAGCCCAATCACTCTCGCGGAAGCCTTAATCCCCGACCAGCAAATATTTTCCTGCGAGTCTCTGATTTACGTCAGATATTCTAAAAACTGTTTATTCTTTTCATTCGAAGCACGTTTCAATAGAAAACCATCAGTTTAAATGGTACACACGCCACGTATTGGCAAGATATAATTCCCGTGACGTCACTGACAGTTCCCTGACACCGAAACACACGTGACCACGCTCTAGTCCAATATGGCGTCAATGGCCTTCGAGGGACATCTCAAACCGGAGATCCCCGAGAAGTTGCGAATGGACACGAAGATGAACGACATTGTGGAAAAAAACCCACAACGGACGTACCCGAAAAGACACGGAGGTGAACGACATTGTGGGAAAACCCCACAGACAGGTCAGTACATATCCTATCATGTTCACAGGTCACGCTCCATTCACCCAGACCGGAAGTGACGTCATACCTACAAAAGCGCCCCCTGGCAGAAAAAGGGGAACCAAGAGTTACCTCCCTGGAAAACGGTAACTGAAATCACCGCTCCCTACTACTTTCAAACGTTATGACTCATAACTTTTCATATTTTACTTTGAAGGACTCCTTGGACCAAGTTAAATGGCGTTTTGGTCCAAGGGGTCCTTCGCGTCTAAATGCGTGTCTGAAGGACTCGATTTAAACCCCTTTTTCGCGAAATAGCACAAGCTGTGGATTTTAGTTTCATGTCATAACTATAATCATAACGCAATCGCACTAAAACTTTCACATATTGTGTACTTATATTTTCTCTTGTCGTTACGTTAAAACACAAGTATTTTTAGGACATTTTATTTCTTCGGTTTCAACCGCACCACGTATAGGCCAAAATCCCGCCTTACCGTACCATCACCTTTAGACTTGGCAAAAATTTTCGAAAATGTCAAAGATTCTGATGATCCTTAAACAAATTTTCTCAGTCCCTGTCAGTCTTTTAATGACTTCTTCCTAATGTTTTGGAGATAGGCTATGACAATCACCCTTTGGTAATTAATCTAGACACGAAAAAGGTATTCAAAGAAGAAGAATGAAAAAAAGTAAATGGGATTGTCAATCGCGCTTTACCCTACTAGGTCTGGTGGGGGAGGGGAAATAATGCCATCCTCCCCCTCCCCACCGAATTTTCTAACTTATGTCCCGAATAACAAAAAGTTGAGAGCTGACAGTCCGCGAGTTTGTAGTTTATCATATTGAAGTCATCCTGAGCCTATTTGCGTAACCCCGAACAGAGGACCAAGGGTAAATTCAAACTGGCGGTCTTTTTTTCATTTGTTTTTTAAATTCCTGGTTTTCCACGAGGAAAAGTGGGCAAGAACTGTTTTGTTTCACATTCGATTTTCATTTACTTATCGGGCAACTGTTTTAGGACAAGTTACATAAATAAAATATTCGAAAAATCTGACCGAAAAATCTACCAAAATCTTTCTTGCTTTGAAAATGACGTCACTGTGGCGTCATAAAAGCGGCCATCTTGGATTTTTTTAGTTTTTCATGTTCTGGTAGAGCTTCTGGTAGTGTGGTAAGTTTTAGCCCCTTAGTTCAAGGGGTAAAAAAAATAATGAGGGAGAGTGGGCGAAGTGGGATAGACCAGGCCAGATTGGGTTACGGTTGTTGTTACAGAGTATTATGGAAAATACCGAAAAGCGTTTTCCCGAAGTTAATGAAATTGCATGTGTGCAGTGCAATTAGTTCCTGAACTTACTGAGAGTGCAAGCATGTATTCCAACAATAAAATGAAAACCATACCTCAAGACTATGTCGATTTCGGTCAATCTGAATTATACATAATATGGAATAAGCTCTTTGAAATACAGAAAAATAAAGGTTACCATAGAAATATCGGTATGAGAGATTCATCTTTAGCCGAATAGTTGACATTGAATTTTATAAATAATTCCCCCTTTATCTTCATGAACCAGCGAACGAGGATAATTTTGGAAAATTGTTTAAAATTCTATGTTAACTATTCGGCTGAAAATCGCCCTTACCAATTTAAATATCTGGAACTCACTCGAAAAAACTAACTTTAAGGAGCAATATAGAGTAATAATGCTGTGCATTTCTCGAAAAGCAATTTGGAAAATAAAACGTGTATCGACTGTTTTTCTCACGAATAAAGTTGAAGCATCACTTGATTGAGGGCTGACTACAAAAAGGTACTTGAATTTTTTAGGTTGTAGAACGCTACCTGTGGTCAAACACACGTCATTGTTCAGAACAATCGTGTTTTAGATTTCTTCATGATAAGTTGGACTTTTTCTGGCTTCGCAGCATTAACCTTGAGCAGTGCCCTGTCGTTTATGTGTTGTTGTTTGTCAGACGAGGTACAGTTGTTAACTGATCCAAGAATGCACTGTTGTGCTTCCCTGTTTGCTTTCAGAAAATACCAGCAGAGCTTTCGTTCGTCCTGTGGAATCATTCAGCAGGACGGGTTACGGTTTGAAATACAATATAATTTCTTGTCCGTTGGGTGAGGTTACCCGTTATTTAGAAAACCTTTCATTTCCCTCTGTCCTTCCCGCGAAATGGAAATCTCGGACTCATGCTACATCTCTCTAAATGTTTTATTGTTTGTCCTCTGAACAAAATAGTTGGCTAATAGATTGAAAGGGAATGTGTTCTTCATCAAATAAGGTACAACATAAATATGTGCAGAATAAATATCCGTTGCAATTGTTGAGCTAAACAGAGAGCAAAAATGCGACATTCGACGTTTATTGTTTCAGTGCACAATTATTCACCGTATAACATGTGTGTTTTTCATCTCTATCTGAGAAACAGATAGGAAATGTCGGATCTGCTTCATTTATGACGTTAAAAGTATCAGATATCGCAAGTATATGTCTTCATTAGTGAAAAGTCAGAATTCGGAATGCATATCTCTAATGATTATTTTTTTTATGAAAACTTCTATAACTGCTGCCATTTGAACGGTCTAGTTCCACAAAGAAGTTGCCGTTTGCCTAATCTTCTGTTTTCGAGACTAAAGTTTGGCCACGTGCAGCCATCCATATTTTAACAGTGTGGTTCATTGTAGTGATGTTTTAACTTTCTTCGTGAGTAAAACAGTGGCTACACTCCTGAAATTATAGAAGTCAGATAATTTGGGTGTTTTAGAAATTTCGACTTGCAGGTTAATTGGCAAAATGTGCTAGATCATAATGGGTCTTTTCTAGGCAGCCACTTTAGTCGGATCTAAGATGGCAAAATGAAAGTAGAAAATAATTGAAGGAAGACTTTTGCACATAACAGAGAATTAAAATTCACGGGTAATTACAATTTAAATTCTTAACTATTACCTGAAATGTCTTGACCGTAACTCAACATTTGTGTTGAAATGGCCATGCAATATGTAATGCATGGTCCCTTGTACATAGAGAAACATTAGGGTTCGCGATTGTTGTCGTAGTAACAGTATGGTGGATTTTTTTTAATATTCACCAGTTTTGCATCCAGACATTGACTTCAAAATGTTAGAGAGTGAAAACAGGATTTAAGGTCATCCCTAACCGTTTTATTGGAAAACTACCGGTGGTTGATAACCATATCTGCACTACAGTTGGCGACCAGTATCATATACCAAAACAATTCTCGCTCTATACTAGCGTTGAATGCAAATATGATACGGTACCGGTACCTCTTTATACGAACAGTGGAAAGCGCCTCAGCAGATGTCAATATGGGGGAAAATACAAACTGTTGAAATATAGCCCTATACTATAAAATGTATGCTAAAGCGTATTTTATAAAGATGTTTACCATATATTAATATAATTCTCACAATCGAACATTTCAAGAGGAATTCACGTCAGTGTGGCACTCGTCAGTGTGACATGAACGTAGTGCAGGATTTGGCTGAGGCAGGTCAGCTGATAAGGCCTGGTACACATGACCCAGTTTTTCTTGACAAGTGAGACCAAAATTTGTGGAAGACTGTTACGTTCATTCGCCATATCCTGCTCTGGAATGGTCAATGTCTATAATACAAGCTTGTAAGAAAGCTAATGGCCACTACAGACTTCCATAAATTAAGAATCACTTAAACTTGGTCGTGTGTACGAGGCTTAACAAATTGTATTTAATGAGAAGCTCACTGGACAGAACATAAAGAAAAGATATTTGGTATGGCATATAGCCCGCCACTGAGCATATATACATTTGAAATGATTTTATAGAGTACGTGTTACACCCGTGGATTGTCACTGTGATGACCAGCCTTCTCTCTCGGTGTTGCATTGTGCGCAACTGGCTTAATAATGAAGAAATGATATTTTGTATGGTGTAAAGCCCGCTGCTGAGCATTTATACATATGAAATTATTTTAGAGAGAGAAAGAATAAATTGGTCGTCAGCGGGATTTGAACCCAAGACCCCGGCTAAACGCGCCGATGCTCCACCGACTGAGCTGTGACGGCCCATAGATATTACACCCGTGGATTGTCCGTGTGATGACCGACCTTCTCTCTCTGTGTTACATTGCGCGCAACTGGCTTTATAGTGAAGAAATGATATTTGGTATGGCGTATAACCCGCCACTGATCATATATACATACGAAATGATTTTAAAGAGAAAAAGAATATATTGGTTGTCGGCGGGATTCGAATCCACGACCCCGACTAAACGCGGCGATGCTCTACCGACTGAGCTATGATAACCCATATGTGTTACATCCGCGAATTGTCCCTGTGGTGACCAACCTCTCCCGGTGTTGCCTTGTGCGCAACTGGCTTTATAGTGAAGAAATGATATTTGGAATGGCGTAGCCCGCCACTGAGCATATAAACATATGAAATGATTCTAAAGAGAGAAAGAATAAATTGCTCACAGCGGCATTTGAACCCACGACCACGACTAAACGCGCCGATGCTCTACCGACTGAGCTATAACGGCCCATAGATACTACACCCGTGGATTGTCCCTGTGATGACCAACCTTCTCTCTCGGTGTTACATTGTGCGCAACTGGCTTTGTAGTGAAGGAATGATATTTGGTATGATGTATAGCCCGTCACTGTGCATACATACATATGAAATGATTTTAAAGAGAAAAAGAATAAATTTGTCGTAAGCGAGATTCGAACCCACGACCGCGGCTAAACGAGCCGATGCTCTACCGACTGAGCTATGACGGCCCATAGATACTACACCCGTGGATTGTCCCTGTGGTGACCAACCTTCTCTCTCGACGTTACATTGTGCGCAACTGGCTTTGTAGTGAAGAAATGATATTTGGTATGGCGTATAACCCGTCACTACATACATATGAAATGATTTTAAAGAGAAAAAGAATAAATTTGTCGTAAGCAGGATTCGAACCCACGACCGCGGCTAAACGAGCCGATGCTCTGAAACTAAACCATGACGGCCCATATGTTTTACATCCGTGGATTGTTCCTGTGATGACCAACCTTCTCTCGGTGTTGCATTGTGCGCAACTGGCTTTGTAGTGAAGAAATGAGATTTCGTATGACGTACACCCCGCCACTGAGCATATATACATATAAAATGATTTAGAGAGAGAAAGAAAATCATTTCATGGACAGAACATGTTTTACCTGTTTGGCCTTTCTATTCAATCTCCCACTGCCCGTTGTTAATTGTGTGATCTTGCAGTTATATTGTTTGTTACTTGACAAGCATCTGCTATTTGTTCTACAATATAGGTGGGTTCTTATGTTAGACTGGCGTAAATTTTACTTCAATTTGACATATGAAATAATCCTTGCAGGGGCTGATGTGATCGCAAATTTTTGAAAGTCGTGCAAAAGGAAATAATCTCTTCTTTGGTGTATTCTGCTTGAATATAGTAAAGTCATACATCAAAATGTTCCTTGTTCCATGGTGGATAATCTCACCATAACATGTTTGACATGCAGGTATATCTACATAAATAAAACCCCACAAAGCAATTGTTCTTAGGACTGCCAGCAGACGCCCACAAATAATAAACACACAATATTGAGAAGCAGGTAAGAAAATTCTATATTGTGTCTGCTACCAAGGCTATGTTAGATATGAAAATTGTTTTGGGAAGTACTTTTAAATAATGTGTTTCTTCATCAGTAATTGTTTCAGTCTCGATTTTTTTGTGAACTGAGCCTACCTGACATGTGGATCAAACCACAGAAATGTGCCAATAGGCAGCTTCATTCAGAGCCAGGTACAATCATAGGATGTGAATGAATGGATCAGCAGTTGGGAATTGAATAGAACTGTCCTTAATTGACGGACACGAAACATCATTGCATTTGACAATTCTGTCGACATAGTAAATGATAAAAAATACAAAAAAAAATAAAAATAAAAAACAAATAAAATTACTTTCCAA